>JAFMSR010000003.1:5061036-5266036 GCA_022818135.1 Saxidomus purpurata | reverse complement strand
TGTAGCTTCCCATCAGTGGATTCTTAGTTAGTAGGTTCGTGAAGGGATGATTGATGCCTGTATTACTAGTCCTGTGCATTACCACCGGGCCCCCTCCCCCCTTTAATAATCTCAAAGTTTTGTATGCACGATGTTTTAATAGCGACGACATCAGGCGAAGTCATTAAAATAAGTACAGTACATACTGTAGCAAGTGTCAAAATCTTTTTATAGTTAATGTTATTCTTATTCACAATCTGCTAAAATGCACTAATTACGATTCAACTCGGAAGTTTTTAACAGTCAAAAATTTAAATTGCAAAACCAGTAAGTATCGGCATGTCATTGAAGTATTGGAAAAAACGTGAAACTACAGATTTCTTTCGAGAAAAATGAAATGCTGTAAAATTAATATGTACATTGTTGAACTACATACATGTATTAAAAGTTCGGTTAAAGTTTTTAATAGAGTGAGTGATGAATCATTTTGATTAGATGCGAATATATCATACACGTATTTTCTAAATTCAATATCATGAAAACTTGGACAACATGTTTCCTATTTACACCTCGTAATTATATGATATAAGAACGTAAAAAGGGCAAGTGAATGTCAAGATATAAGAACGTAAAAAGGGCAAGTGAATGTCAAGACATGTCTCTATTAGAGAGTACCAAACACATTAGGCAGCTAAGAGCTTGCAATGCGGTAGCTTATGTTAGACTACTTAAAATTTGTTCTAACCTGGAGCTGTGGAAAAGGGACCATACATCTTGCTAAGGAGACATCCGCCATTTGTACAAGCAACAGCAACAAGTCTACAGAAAAAAAAAATGGAACGTATCTAGTTAAAGTTTGTGCGTAATTTACGGATATCTTCAATTTAATAATATTTAAAACAAGTAATATCTTTAAAAAACAAAGATGGTCGACGTAGGTGATGTAATAAACACATTTTGTGTTTCAGAAGGCTCCCGGGCAGTACACTGCTTATTCCGGTACCGAAACGCTAGCCAATAATCAATGACGCTAGATGTCCGGCCCCGGACAACACCTCGTTGAATACAAAGTTGTCTTCGTACTGTCCGAAACCTTGACTAACGTGTTCTGTTTTTTTTTTTTGCAACTGATTTATTATAAATACTATAATATAATACACATTTTGTGTTTCAGAAGGCTCCGGGGCGTACCTGCTTTTCCGGTACGAAACGCTAGCCAATATTTGCAGATTCTGTTGGACCATTATAACGAGTTGGTTAGCAACGCGTCCATACCAACGGAAGTTCAAATCAAAAGTATACGACTACGCTTGAAAAAGGTCATTGAATTCATACGTGCTGAGTTTAACTAAATTGCTTAAATAGTTACATGTAACAAGTAGCGACACAGAAGCAACACACATTGCAGATTATGCTCCTGATTTGTAAATTTAAAAGGCATAACTTTTTTTACTAACATTACTAAATTACATAGATACTGACTAATTTGGTCATTATCAGATCTCTAAGCTTTTTAATACATATTGCAATGGAAAACAAATAAAAGAGCACATACAAGAATTCAGTGCCAGATGAAAGCGGCCCGTTACAATATTCGTTGGGTGAAATGTTCATACAGTCGTCACTGCCTAGGGTATATTCCAATCTTGAAACTGCCCTCTTCTTTCTCTCTAAATAAGAAACAAACGCATCGTACTTATATCAAGGTAAATAATATACATTATGGTGAGAAATTACCATAGTCGTTTTTGTCCATATCCAGATTCTGCAATAATTTCTTTTTGGTAATTAGGTAAACATGTGCTTAACAGTTGTACAATATGTAATTAGTTAAACTAATTATTTTTCTAAATATTAAGTGTTGTAATATCAGCATACCACATGAACATGACTGAGATTGCAGATCCAGAAGCCAGGTTGGATACGTTACACGGTAAACCGGAAATCCATTCTGTGAGGCCTGTTGCCAGTTTGTAATCGTGTTAAAATCAGAAATATTTTTGATACCTGGACAGAAAAAATGGAAATTTGATGTTTTAATAAGTGTTATTTTTGTACACAGAGGATACTATAGTTACGAATAAAGGCGTACCTACAAATAAATGTGTACCCTGTAGTTATAATACTTTCTTCATTAATGTGATTCGAATTCCATCGTGTAAATGGTTCTCACATTGCAATGCCTTAAAATGTAATCAATTGTACTATCTATGATACAACAAATGTATATGTAGTTCAGAACCCAAAAAATAGTTCAAAAGCCTTTTGCTTCACAGTATTATTATCATGCATACCATGTTGTATATATTTGTAATACAATGTAAAACAATGTATCGGTTTTGTTTCGTGATTGAAAACTTTAAGATTGAAAAAGTATAGTCAATAACTTTTGCCAGGTCTTTGATTAATGTAAAGTATATACGAAACCTTTACGAAAACATAATAAAGAATAATAAGTGTTGTGATATAATCTGTCTTACTTGAAAAGTCACAGTCTTTTACACATGCTAGAAGTCCCGTAGCCTGTACTCTTCCATTTGTAGACTCTTCAAAAAACTCCCGCGCAATTGTCACAGTAAACATTCTTGGTGTCTTATCCATCGTTTTGTGAGATGATATGACATTAACTTGTAAAGTGTCTTCAATGTTAACTGGAACTAAAGAGCCACAAAATAAATTCATTTATTTGAAACGGTTATCTCGGTAGTTCAAGTCCGAAATCGCTTCAATATTTTATACGGTTAGAAAATATATTTACAATGCGTCATACTAGCTTACATTTCACATTTGTGTCAATACTAGAATCATGATTTGTATATTATATCGAGGTTCTAGCAACACTTACTTTTCAGCATGCTTTGTGGCCAAATAACGTCATAAGTAATTTATGCACACCAATTTTTTATCATTTCTTTACAGAAACTACAGACCCATTTCTTGTGCTTGCAGATTCGGTTTGTCAACTCATTGACTTTGTCATTTATAAGTATAAGTACAGGAACATCTTTTCCTAATTCTCTTGGAACAGCAAACATTCTATCGTTGGCCATTTCAATCAGTCAAAACGTAATCATCTACTGCATGAAGACACTTCATATCTTATATTAAACGTGAATTTGTACGGCATGCAAATGTAACATGTCCCTTGGCAATTATTGCTTTTAGGATACATTGTTGTAAACGTCAGAAAAGAGAACAAAAGTATGCTTAAGCATTTAACAACATGTATGTGGAAAAGTTTTCGATTCTAAAAATTTTAATCGGTTTTCCATACCTCCAGCTGGAGCTTCTACTACAACAGTGGTAATTTCTCCTTTCACACCTTGTTCATATGTTGCATAAACCTGTAACATGGTGATGCTTTTTAAAAGATATATCATCTGGCTATGCCGAAAAGCTCTCTGACAGAAATTTCACAAATAAATGATATTTTATCATCTAATCTAGTGATGCATGTAGCATTTATATTAACGAAGATTAATTACATTCTATCTGTAGTCGTTTTTTATGTGATAGATTTATTTTTTAAAAAGAAACATTAAAAATCAGCATGATTATTATACGATAGAATTCATGAATTTGTTAAACCTACTCAGTTTTTTAACATGATACTATACAATTATAGACTAATTTTGAGGTCAATACATAGTTTTGCGGACCTGTTAAAAGTGATATTGACCGAGGACGAAGTCCGAGGTCAATATCATTTTTTACAGGTCCGCAAAACTATGTATTGACCGAAACATTAGTCTAAAATTATTATATCGTACACCTCATAAAGAGTGGCGAAAATCATGCGAAAATAATACAGAGATGACGTCTTAAAATCAGTGCAGGTCTACACATCATTTTCCAGGTCTACACATACTTTTGCAGACCCGGCACGTGAGCACTATCGGCCAATCAGGATTAAGTATTTGTTACAGGTATACGATAATACATTTTGTTGAATACCCATTATGATTTATTAAACGTTTATATAAATACCTGGAACGTATATTTCTCTTCAGGTATAACATTCACAACAACTGAATACTCATAATCATCAAGAGGTTGATGGGTCAGGGTTTGTGTCGTTGCAGATTTCTGAAATTCAAACGATATATTAATAAAGGAGGGTATATATATACCTTGATTTTTTTAATTCAAAGGTAGAATATAGCAATGGTTTTACGTAGGCAGAAAAGTACTTTAAAACTTAACACAATATGTTTTGAAAGCGCTTCATACCCCCTCTGCGATGTGCACAAAGCTGTAGTCTTTGATGACACCGTTCCTTTCCAGTACCTGCGGCGCCTGCCAAGATATCTTCATCAAAGTGTAGATTCCACCCAGGGCCTCAATTATCTTTAAATTTGAAACTTGTCCTAGTGCTGTAAAAGAGAGTACTTTTCAATAAAATATTTCACGTTATAAAAATATTTAATTACATATTATATACCTGTTTAGTACATGTATATCTTATTACCTTAAGGACTGACACTTTATATAAAATTGAATTGATTTTAACAGCATGATGTATTAATTACAATTACATATAAAAAGAACCAATTCAAATTTTGAAATGACAAAAACAAGTCTTTATGTAATAAAAGACCACTTGATTATTATAACATAGTAATGAAGATGGCATTATAATTTTCAACGAAAAATGGAATTAACTGGTTCAATATGTACTGTATAACTTTCTGCGCTTATTGTTAAAAAACTATTCTTGTCCCCTTAGCACTTTGGGTGTGAAATTACTCATAGTCTTATATTACAAAACAAGATGTGTCAACTGCAAAATCGAGCATTATTTCTTCAAAAGGTTTTCCGTACGTTTTAAACTCACATACTATAAAGTTAGCACATTATTATTTTGAATGATATTGCAGAAAATAAGAAACGACATCATCTATCAACGCCTTTTTGTTAAGAAGCGAAATTTGCTAATGAGCTGAATAACTTATATCACTGCCTGCTATCAAAAACAAAAACAAACATGGCGTCAAATGACATTTCTGTCAATGATTATGACAGAATAGACGATGAAGGGCTTGTTGGCAGAGGCTCGTTTTTATCGTTTTCAGATGACTCGTTTAATTAATTCAATACAACACGTACACTCATGGAAGATCCTCTACATGTATGCATACGAAAATATTGTTTTAGTCGTAAAATTATTACTTATTTATGAGTATCAAAAGAGCTTATGGGACTTGAAAGTCCTGAGCCTTTTAACTGTGATATTTTCTTTCTTAAATGATATATCAATCATATTATTATAAAATCTCTGTTTAACATTACCTTTGCTCAAACTGCAATTTCCTGTCTCCAAGATAATATTAATAATCTGAATCTAATATCACTAAAACATTTCTTTACATAGTAACTTTAAAAATTACTACATAATGCTTTTAAACATGTCCGGCAAATTGTTTTTTGAATCAACCAATCAGTAAGCCAGTTAAATATTACTTCCTGTGCCACTTTACAACCGCATTTTTGTCTTCTATGGTCGTATAATAGATCAAACAGCAATATTCAAAGTCCATACTTGCGCCCATAGAAAAATGACGACCGTAAGTTTCATATTTTTCCTGTTGTTAACGAATTCCGGCTGAGTCATGCACTTTGTAAAGATGATTGTACTGCCCAGTTTCTTTTTGTCTTTTTTTAGCTATCTATGCGGTTTGAAACTTGGAAGGGCAATATTTTATCATTTTCATCTACGGAAAAGGTAGAGCAAGGTATTCTATGTAACCGGAAACGCATTGTTCTTGTCATAGCAAATACTCTTTAGTGTCTGACCGTGAGAGATACATGTATTCACTTATATCTTGTCAATGCCTTTGAATTTTGATAAGACAATGTAAATTCTTGACCCCTTTCAATTTTATACATGCTTCACTGTGAAGCCATCAGAGACTTTTAAAGACGATCGCTATGATTTGATTTGATTTGAAAGAGATTTTACCAAGGTCCTTCCAAAAGCTAAATTTTTAGCTTATGTTTTGGATGAGACCCCGGCATGTCTCCCTTCATGCCTAGAAAAGTAGAATTTTGAAGCCGAAAAGAGGAGAGATTTACCTGATTGCAATTTCCAGTCAGTTTTAGCCAAAGATTGAATTTGATTGGTTGCCAAAAAGTAGGCCAATCGCGGTGACCAATTTGATCTGTGAGTGCGACTGACCTAGTTTGAATGTCTGGATCGTGGAAGCCTAACTTTTTTTTGGAATTTGATAACAGGAAATATGCATTTGAGTTTTGTAATGTAAAGTCCACTTTTTAATTAATTGTTGTCTTACTTTTATTTGACTTATGATTATGTTAGTTAAATTTTTTTATTTAAGTGGTCTAAAGGAGAGAATAAAGTGTGCCGAAAGATATGTTACTTAAATTATAAAATAGAATATATGTATGAAATTTTAACCTTTTCACCTACTTTTAAATTTTGAAATTGTAAAAACCCTTTATTAGCCAAAAAAAAAAAAAGAAAAGCCGAGAGAGAGGAATTTTGAGAAATGATTCGCGTAGTCGAATTGATATAGTATAAAAATTTATAAAGAAATATAATAATTTAGCCACTTTACTAAAAGAAAGAATAATTTACGGATAGAGTTCCAAAAAATAGTGGCACTATTTTACTTAAAAATATAAAGAAATTATTTTTACTAATGAAAATAGGTGTCTCTAGAGTATAAGATTATAAATAATAGTTTTAACGAGTGGTGTTTTGAAACTGAGAAGAATTTACTTATAGAAATAAATTTTATAAACATCTAACAGGCTACTACTAACTTACTTCTTTAATTATACTAATTTACAAAGGGAAAAAAAGACTTAGTACTATTTGGTAGTTTACCACCGGAACATGTTGCAAAAATCGGATAGTAAACTAACCAATGGAGCCAGGAGAGACAAAAGGTTGCTATTGGCAGCCAGTTCGGTCTACTA
This sequence comes from Saxidomus purpurata, assembly GCA_022818135.1. Lineage (NCBI taxonomy): Eukaryota > Metazoa > Mollusca > Bivalvia > Venerida > Veneridae > Saxidomus > Saxidomus purpurata. The sequence continues at coordinate 5,259,118 of JAFMSR010000003.1, read as the reverse complement.
TTGTTAAAAAAGCACAGTCATTTACTTATTTTTATGTTTTATTTACTTTGTTATATTAAAAATGAAATGTCAAAAGGTTTCCGAAGGTTGTTCATGTTGATGTATATCATAATTTTTTAGGTAAAAAGGTATGTACTTATAAAGGTTCTATGAGAAATTCATTTTATTTTTCTAATAAAATTATTCAGTTAATAATAAAAGAAGCTAGTGTAGATCATGATTTGTGTGATCGCCGACTCGGTCCTCGGACAGGTGCTTGGTGCACTACTACTTCTTATCCTGGTTAACTAACCAGTACTTTTCCCGTCATTTATGTTGTGTGTACGGTTTTTTTTTTAATGTCTGAGTAAGGTTGTCCTAATTGTAGTGGTGATCTTATATTTCACATCTATAATGGATCGAAAGTATAATTGCGAAAGTAAGATGTGTTTTTTTAAGATTAACATTGGTGTATGTACTACTTGACTTGACCTACTTAATGGATTGGGTGACCTACTGCAACATTTAGTGCGCACGAACCGGATGAAGTTATAACAGGTGTGCGTTTGGTTTTTTGGATCTGGGTGTTTTTTTAACAGTAGATTACTGATTCCATGCTGGAATGAAGTAGTGTTCTATGCATTTTCTGCTATGTCTGGGATATCTTGTTATAGGATCAATCACTGTTTTTTATGTGTCATGACTCTTTACATGGGCATTAAATATGCATTTTCTTGTTTAGGTAGTCACTAATTGTGATTATTTCTATTTCCGATGTTTTTCCAGTCATTTTCCTGATGATTAAATTGAACATTAATTAGTTGTATGTTTGTTTTTGTAATAACCAGGGGTTTGTAAATGCGTGGGTTATAATGATATGTTGCCCCAGACACTATTTTTTTCTATGTATCAAATTTCTTACTCAGACACTAGAACCGCTTTAAATAAAAGAATGGTTATTTTCACATATTTCTATAATTTGACTAATAAATTAGCTAATCTACTGAGCTTCCGTCACATGTCAAGTTGTACTGATGTGTGTGTTGATAAATTAATTGTAATTATATATGATTATGACCATAAACCTAAGTTTTTAAGTAAATTGCTTGAAAGTATAGCGTTGTTTACATAACTCTGCCGTGGGCTCGTTTTAGTTTGGTCCGCTGTTTTGTTAATCGCGGTTTGATTTGTTTATTTACTATCCGTTTTTGGCCTTAGCTCGGCTATATACCGGGCTTGTCACGTGGTATGTATTTATAGTAACTATTGAATACATGTGTTTTCTATATATTTATATAGGAAAAAAGGATTTTTTGCCGATTTTGTTTAAATAAAGCTTTTTTCCCACGTTTTTCTTTGTGTTATATCTTTGGCCCTTGTTATTCTAAACATAATTTGGCCGGAATATAAATTGTCATCGTCTTGTATCACTTGAAATTTGTTTTTCTTTTTTGCCGGAAAATTTTGGAATATCGCTGAATAATATCTCCTTAATAAAATTATCTAACTTTTTCAATCTTTACATTTTTTAGCTCATACTTTTTTATAGCGTATTTAATAAATATGGCTAGGGTGTTGGATAACCCTTATCTAGTTCTAAAGTCTTTTTCTATAAATTTTTCCTGTTTTTTTCAGAGGTATATGAAATCAGTAGTTTGATATGTTTTTTGTCGAAAAAGAATCACCTGAGGTGGGGGTTTAGTGTCCTTGACCTTTTTGTACCGGAAACTCATTCATGTTAACTGATATACATGTATAATAAAGTTTACTAAACTACTTAATAGTCATATTACAATACACCCCTAGCTTATAGGGTGTGCATTAGGGGGTTTGTAGTGTAAAAATATTTGTTTTATGTCACTAAGAGACGATATTAGCTTGTCTTTTCTAATCTATGAAATAACATATCTACAATCTATAATAGACTTGCCATATCTACCCCTATGTATTTCTATCAAATATAGAATTGTGTAGTTTGTGTGTATTTGTGCGATATATAGGGTCATAGAGCTCAGGGCTAGCACCATGCATTCCGTGCACCATGCTCCTGCAGAGTCAAAATACCGTTTTTCCTCCATTACGAGTTACGCATTATTTCAAGACGATCGCTACAGTTCAATTATTGGCTATATATCAAATGTTTTTTATATTTTGCTATTGTTTAAGTAAATGTCACAAACAATAACTTTTGAATAAAAAAAACATACAAAAGGATTATTTTGAGCAATAATATCACTTTAACATTTTTGAGCATATAACTATAGCAAAAAGATCAGTATATCAAGAAAACTTATCACCTCCCTTTAAAAGCACACAAAAAGTCAGTGTTTAGCAAAGGTGGACTTTTAAACTGTGTTAAATGCTTTCAGAAGGATACTTTTTTGTTACATATTACTTGTAAGTGTTTCACTATACACAATTTGTCCAGTTAAAGTTTCATTTAGCTATCTGTATTACGTCAGTGGCAATAAACACATGGCCTCCCCTCCAACACCACCCTCCCACCTGAGACAACAGCTCATTTTTCTCAATAAAAAGGCTGGTTACCTATCATTTTTAATTAGTTTTCAATAAAGTGATGTTTGAACAATTCTACTGCAAAAAAATAAGAAATTCTCAATGCTTGAACATTAAGAAAACAAACTTTCTCTTTATGTTGTTTTTTTCAGTTTGAATACATTTTGAAATCTCAATTCATGTAGTTTCATAAAATAGGATCAATTGCTTAACATTTTAAATAAAAATCAATGGTGAATAGAAATCAATGATACTGTAGCGATCGTCTTTAATTACTTGACATGGATCTGAACTGCACTTATCGACATCTAATATAAATTGAAACCAGCCACAAGTGTACACGTGTACTCATTTAAGATATCTGTACAGGTTCGGCCATTTTGACATGGATCTGAACTGCACTCATTGGTATCTGATACAAAATGTATAAAACATCTAAGTGCAAACTTCATAGGCAGATGTTTACCTCATTGTCGCACAGATGCCCTTTTCATTTATTGCACTAAAAGTGTGTTAAAGTTTTTTACATTTAACTTAATAGACCCTTCGTCTTTCGTCGACCCTTTCCGAAATGTTCAACATGAACAAAACGCCGTAAAAGTGTTAACAGACATTCTATCGTATGAATTTAACTTACCTGTTTCGCAGTTGTCTCCTTCGTAGCCAGCCACACATGCACACGTGTACCCATTTACGACATCTATACAGGTTCCACCATTTTGACATGGATCTGAACTACACTCATTAGTATCTAATACAAAATGTAAAAAAAATATCTAAGTGTAAACTTTATAGCCAAATGTCGACCTCATTGTCGCACAGATGCCCTTTTCATTTATTGCACTAAAAGCGTTTTAGGATTTTTACATTTTAAACTTAATAGACCTGTCGTCTTTCATTGTCGCACAGATACTCTTTTCATTTATTGCACTAAAAGCGTTTTAGGATTTTTACATTTCACTTAATAGACCCTGTCGTCTTTCATCGACCCTTTCCGAAATGTTCTACATGAATAAAACGCTGAAAAAGTGCTAACTGGCATTCTGTCGCCTGAATTTAACTTACCTGTTTCGCAGTTGTCTCCCTCGTAACCAGCCACACATGCACACGTGAACCCATTTACGATGTCTGTACAGGTTCCACTATTTTGACATGGATCTGAACTGCACTCATTGGTATCTTATACAAAATGTAAATAATATCTAAGTGCAAACTTTATGGGCAAATGTTGACCTCATTGTCGCACAGATGCCCTTTTCATTTATTGCACTAAAAGTTTTAGGATTTTTACCTTTAACTTTATAGACCTGTCGTCTTCCATCGACCCTTTCGTAAATGTTCTACACGAATAAAAAGCCGTAAAAGTGTTAAGACATTCTGTCGTCTGAATTTAACTTGCCTGTTTCGCAGTTGTCTCCCTCGTAACCAGCCACACATGCACACGTGAACCCATTTACGACATCTGTACAGGTTCCACTATTTTGACATGGATTTGAACTGCACTCAATAGTATCTAATACAAAATGTATAAAAGTACTAACTGTAAGCTTCATTGACAAATGTTGACCTCATTATTGCAGAGATGCCCTTTTCTTTTATTGCACTAAAAGTGTGTTAAGGTTTTTACATTGAACTTAATAGACCTGTCGTCTTTCGTCGACCCTTTCCGAAATGCCATAAAGGTATAAATATCCTAGTGTTAACTTCATAGGCACATGTTGACCCCATTCTCGCACAGATGCCGCTTTCATTACTTGCACCTTTTTTTTAATTTTAACGTTAATGAACATATAGTTTGTCATCGACCATTTCCTTAATGTTTTACATGAATGAAATCACAGTAAAAGGATTTTAATAAGCATGATTTCATCTGAATTTGACCAACCAGCCACACATGCACACGTGTACACATTTACGATATCTGTGCAGGTTCCACTATTTTGACATGGATTGGAACTGCACTCATTGGTATCTGATACAAAATGTATAAAATATCTAAGAATAAGCTTTATAGGCATATGTTGACCTCAATGTCTTACAGACACCCTTTTCATTTATTGCACTGAAAGTGTTTAGGATTTTTACAGTTTAATTCAATAGACCTGTCGTCTTTCATCGACTCTTTCCGAAATGTTCTACATGAATAAACCGCGTAAAAGTGTGAACAGACATTCTTTTGTCTGAATTTTACTTACCTGTTTCGCAGTTGTCACCCTCGTAACCAGCCACACATGCACACGTGTACCCATTTACGATATATGTACAGGTTCCACTATTTTGACATGGATTTGAACTGCACTCATTAATATCTAATACAAAATGTATAAATATCTAAGTGTAAACTTTATAGGCATATGTTAACCTCATAGTCGCACAGACGCTCTTTTCATATATCGAACTGATAGTGTTTAGGATTTTTAGAGTTAAACTTAATAGACCTGTCGTCTTTCATCGACCCTTTCCGAAATGTTCTACATGAATAAAACGCCGTAAAAGTGTGAACAGATATTCTTTCGACTGAATTTACCTTACCTGCCGAAAATTGGTTAAAAAGGGGTAACAGGCATATTTTCGTCTGAATATGACTTACCTGTTTCGCAGTTGTCTCCCTCGTAACCAGCCACACATGCACACGTGTACCCATTTACGATATCTGTACAGGTTCCACTATTTTGACATGGATTGGAACTGCACTCATTAGTATCTAATACAAAATGTATAAAATATCTAAGTATAAGCTTTATAGGCATATGTTGACCTCATTGTCGCACAGACGCCCTTTTCATTTATTGCACTGAAAGTGTTTAGGATATTTACAGTTTAACCTAATAGACCTGTCGTCTTTCATCGACCCTTTCTGAAATGTTCTACATGAATAAAACGCCGTAAAAGTGTGAACAGACATTCTTTCGACTGAATTTAACTTACCTGTTTCGCAGTTGTCTCCCTCGTAACCAGCCACACATGCACACGTGTACCCATTTACGATATCTGTACAGGTTCCACTATTTTGACATGGATTGGAACTGCACTCATTAGTATCTAATACAAAATGTATAAAATATCTAAATATAATCTTTATAGGCATATGTTGACCTCATTGCCGCACAAACGCCTTTTTCATTTATTACACTAAAAGTGTTAAGGATTTTTACAGTTTAATTCAATAGACCTGTCGTCTTTCATCGACCCTGTCCGAAATGTTCTACGTGAATAAAACGCCATAAAAGTGTTAACAGACATTCTTTAGTCTGAATTTAACTTGCCTGTTTCGCAGTTGTCTCCCTCGTAACCAGCCACACATGCACACGTGTACCCATTTACGATATCTGTACAGGTTCCACTATTTTGACATGGATTGGAACTGCACTCATTAGTATCTAATACAAAATGTATAAAATATCTAAGTGTAAACTTTATAGGCATATGTTGACCTCATTGTCGCGCATATGCCCTTTTCATTTATTGCCCTAAAATGTTTTAGGAATTTTACATTTAACTTCATAGACCTGTCGTCTTATAGGCAGATGTTGACCTCATTGTCGAACAGATGCCCTTTTCATTTATTGCACTAAAAATGTTTTAGGAATTTTACATTTAACTTCATAGACCTGTCGTCTTATAGGCAGATGTTGACCTCATTGTCGAACAGATGCCCTTTTCATTTATTGCACTAAAAATGTTTTAGGAATTTTACATTTAACTTCATAGACCTATCGTCTTATAGGCAGATGTTGACCTCATTGTCGCACAGATGCCCTTTTCATTTATTGCACTAAAATGTCTTAGGAATTTTACATTTAACTTCATAGACCTGTCGTCATATAGGCAGATTGAGACCTCATTGTCGCACAGATGCCCTTTTCATTGATTGCACTAAAAATGTTTTAGAAATTTTACATTTAACTTCAAAGACCTGTCGTCTTATCCCTTCTAAAATGTTCTACATAAATGAAGTCGCCGAAAATTGGTTAAAAAGGGGTAACAGGCATATTTTCGTCTGAATATGACTTACCTGTTTCGCAGTTGTCTCCCTCGTAACCAGCCACACATGCACACGTGTACCCATTTACGATATCTGTACAGGTTCCACTATTTTGACATGGATTGGAACTGCACTCATTAGTATCTAATACAAAATGTATAAAATATCTAAATATAATCTTTATAGGCATATGTTGACCTCATTGCCACACAAACGCCTTTTTCATTTATTACACTAAAAGTGTTAAGGATTTTTACAGTTTAATTCAATAGACCTGTCGTCTTTCATCGACCCTGTCCGAAATGTTCTACGTGAATAAAACGCCGTAAAAGTGTTAACAGACATTCTTTAGTCTGAATTTAACTTGCCTGTTTCGCAGTTGTCTCCCTCGTAACCAGCCACACATGCACACGTGTACCCATTTACGATATCTGTACAGGTTCCACTATTTTGACATGGATTGGAACTGCACTCATTAGTATCTAATACAAAATGTATAAAATATCTAAGTGTAAACTTTATAGGCATATGTTGACCTCATTGTCGCGCATATGCCCTTTTCATTTATTGCCCTAAAAATGTTTTAGGAATTTTACATTTAACTTCATAGACCTGTCGTCTTATAGGCAGATGTTGACCTCATTGTCGAACAGATGCCCTTTTCATTTATTGCACTAAAAATGTTTTAGGAATTTTACATTTAACTTCATAGACCTGTCGTCTTATAGGCAGATGTTGACCTCATTGTCGAACAGATGCCCTTTTCATTTATTGCACTAAAAATGTTTTAGGAATTTTACATTTAACTTCATAGACCTATTGTCTTATAGGCAGATGTTGACCTCATTGTCGCACAGATGCCCTTTTCATTTATTGCACTAAAATGTCTTAGGAATTTTACATTTAACTTCATAGACCTGTCGTCATATAGGCAGATTGAGACCTCATTGTCGCACAGATGCCCTTTTCATTGATTGCACTAAAAATGTTTTAGAAATTTTACATTTATCTTCAAAGACCTGTCGTCTTATCCCTTCTAAAATGTTCTACATAAATGAAGTCGCCGAAAATTGGTTAAAAAGGGGTAACAGGCATATTTTCGTCTGAATATGACTTACCTGTTTCGCAGTTGTCTCCCTCGTAACCAGCCACACATGCACACGTGTACCCATTTACGATATCTGTACAGGTTCCACTATTTTGACATGGATTGGAACTGCACTCATTAGTATCTAATACAAAATGTATAAAATATCTAAGTATAAGCTTTATAGGCATATGTTGACCTCATTGTCGCACAGACGCCCTTTTCATTTATTGCACTGAAAGTGTTTAGGATATTTACAGTTTAACCTAATAGACGTGTCGTCTTTCATCGACCCTTTCTGAAATGTTCTACATGAATAAAACGCCGTAAAAGTGTGAACAGACATTCTTTCGACTGAATTTAACTTACCTGTTTCGCAGTTGTCTCCCTCGTAACCAGCCACACATGCACACGTGTACCCATTTACGATATCTGTACAGGTTCCACTATTTTGACATGGATTGGAACTGCACTCATTAGTATCTAATACAAAATGTATAAAATATCTAAATATAATCTTTATAGGCATATGTTGACCTCATTGCCGCACAAACGCCTTTTTCATTTATTACACTAAAAGTGTTAAGGTTTTTTACAGTTTAATTCAATAGACCTGTCGTCTTTCATCGACCCTGTCCGAAATGTTCTACGTGAATAAAACGCCATAAAAGTGTTAACAGACATTCTTTAGTCTGAATTTAACTTGCCTGTTTCGCAGTTGTCTCCCTCGTAACCAGCCACACATGCACACGTGTACCCATTTACGATATCTGTACAGGTTCCACTATTTTGACATGGATTGGAACTGCACTCATTAGTATCTAATACAAAATGTATAAAATATCTAAGTGTAAACTTTATAGGCATATGTTGACCTCATTGTCGCGCATATGCCCTTTTCATTTATTGCCCTAAAAATGTTTTAGGAATTTTACATTTAACTTCATAGACCTGTCGTCTTATAGGCAGATGTTGACCTCATTGTCGAACAGATGCCCTTTTCATTTATTGCACTAAAAATGTTTTAGGAATTTTACATTTAACTTCATAGACCTGTCGTCTTATAGGCAGATGTTGACCTCATTGTCGAACAGATGCCCTTTTCATTTATTGCACTAAAAATGTTTTAGGAATTTTACATTTAACTTCATAGACCTATCGTCTTATAGGCAGATGTTGACCTCATTGTCGCACAGATGCCCTTTTCATTTATTGCACTAAAATGTCTTAGGAATTTTACATTTAACTTCATAGACCTGTCGTCATATAGGCAGATTGAGACCTCATTGTCGCACAGATGCCCTTTTCATTGATTGCACTAAAAATGTTTTAGAAATTTTACATTTAACTTCAAAGACCTGTCGTCTTATCCCTTCTAAAATGTTCTACATAAATGAAGTCGCCGAAAATTGGTTAAAAATGGGGTAACAGGCATATTTTCGTCTGAATATGACTTACCTGTTTCGCAGTTGTCTCCCTCGTAACCAGCCACACATGCACACGTGTACCCATTTACGATATCTGTACAGGTTCCACTATTTTGACATGGATTGGAACTGCACTCATTAGTATCTAATACAAAATGTATAAAATATCTAAGTATAAGCTTTATAGGCATATGTTGACCTCATTGTCGCACAGACGCCCTTTTCATTTATTGCACTGAAAGTGTTTAGAATATTTACAGTTTAACCTAATAGACCTGTCGTCTTTCATCGACCCTTTCCGAAATGTTCTACATGAATAAAACGCCGTAAAAGTGTTAACAGACATTCTCTAGTCTGAATTTAACTTGCCTGTTTCGCAATCGTCTCCCTCGTAACCAGCCACACATGCACACGTGTACCCATTTACGATATATGTACAGGTTCCACTATTTTGACATGGATTGGAACTGCACTCATTAGTATCTAATACAAAATGTATAATATATCTAAGTATAAGCTTTATAGGCATATGTTGACCTCATTGTCGCACAGACGCCCTTTTCATTTATTGCACTGAAAGTGTTTAGGACTTTTATACTTTAACCTAATAGACCTGTCGTCTTTCATCGACCCTTTCCGAAATGTTCTACGTGAATAAAACGCCGTAAAAGTGTTAACAGACATTCTTTAGTCTGAATTTAACTTGCCTGTTTCGCAATCGTCTCCCTCGTAACCAGCCACACATGCACACGTGTACCCATTTACGATATATGTACAGGTTCCACTATTTTGACATGGATTGGAACTGCACTCATTAGTATCTAATACAAAATGTATAAAATATCTAAGTGTAAACTTTATAGGCAGATGTTAACCTCATTGTCGCACAGATGCCCTTTTCATTTATTGCCCTAAAAATGTTTTAGGCATTTTACATTTAACTTCATAGACCTGTCGTCTTATAGGCAGATGTTGACCTCATTGTCGCACAGATGCCCTTTTCAATTATTGCACTAAAAATGTTTTAGGAATTTTACATTTAACGTTACAGACCTGTCCTCTTATAGGCAGATGTTGACCTCATTGTCGAACAGATGCCCTTTTCATTTATTGCACTAAAAATGTTTTAGGAATTTTACATTTAACTTAATAGACCTGTCGTCATATAGGCAGATGTTGACCTCATTGTCGAACAGATGCCCTTTTAATTTATTACACTAAAATGTTTTAGGAATTTTACATTTAAATTTACAGACCTGTCGTCATATAGGCAGATGTTGACCTCATTGTCGAACAGAAAAACAAAAATAATATCAAACAGGGAATGCCACGTACCAAAAACGCAGCCTCCCCAAAACGAGCCCCACAGCACCCAGAAGTGCACACCACCAGCACACACACACACACACACACACACACACACACACACACACACACACACACACACACACGCACACACACACACACACACAACACACACACACACACAACCATGTACACACACAAACATACACCACCCTTAGGCAGATTAAGACCTCATTGTCGCACAGATGCCCTTTTCATTTATTGCCCTAAAAATGTTTTAGGAATTTAACATTAAACTTCATAGACCTATCGTCATATAGGCAGATTGAGACCTCATTGTCGCACAGATGCCCTTTTCATTTATTGTCCTAAAAATGTTTTAGGAATTTTACATTTAACTTCATAGACCTGTCGTCATATAGGCAGATGTTGACCTCATTGTCGCACAGATGCCCTTTTCATTTATTGCACTAAAAATGTTTTAGGAATTTTACATTTAACTTCATAGACCTGTCGTCATATAGGCAGATGTTGACCTCATTGTCGCACAGATGCCCTTTTTCATTGATTGCACTAAAAGTGTTTTAGGAATTTTACATTTAACTTCATAGACCTGTCGTCATATAGGCAGATTGAGACCTCATTGTCGCACAGATGCCCTTTTCATTTATTGCACTAAAAATGTTTAAGGAATTTTACATTTAACTTCTTAGACCTATCGTCTTATAGGCAGATGTTGACCTCATTGTCGCACAGATGCCTTTTTCATTTATTGCCCTAAAAATGTTTTAGGAATTTTACATTTAACTTCATAGACCTGTCGTCATATAGGCAGATGTTTACCTCATTGTCGCACAGATGCCCTTTTCATGTATTGCCCTAAAAATGTTTTAGGAATTTTACATTTAACTTCATAGACCTGTCGTCATAGGCAGATTGAGACCTCATTGTCGCACAGATGCCCTTTTCATTTATTGCAATAAAGTCAAATATCTTGAATACTATCAAAGGTATTGACTTGAAACTCAAACTATATGTTTACCATCAACATCTACACCTGAGGAAACAATCCCCATAACTCTGTTTTGATTTTTGACAGATCTATGCCCCTTTTTAACTTAGAATTTTGGTTAAAGTTTTTTGTAAATTCAAATATCTTGAATACTATCAAAGGTATTGACTTGAAACTCAAAGTATGTGTCTACCATCAACATCTACACATGAGGAAACAATCCCCATAACTCTGTTTTGATTTTTGATAGATTTGTGTCCCTTTTTAACCTTGATTTTTTTGTTAAAGATAGAATACTATCAACGTATTGACTTGAAACTTAAAATGTATGTTTACTGTCAACATCTTCACCAATGTTTTTGATTTTTGACATATTTATGCCCTTTTTAACTTAGAATTTTGTCACAGTTTTTACCAGACTAATATGGAAATACTCAAAATGGCTTTCTTTTGAAATGTCATAGAATAATTATGCAGCATGCAGCGGTCATGCTTTTTTAATTCTATACATATCAATTTTGAAAAGTTACAAAATTATTCATGATCAAATATACAAGGTCATGTATTTCTTTGAAATTATCCCCCCCATCCTCCCTCCAGTTGGCTTGCAGAATCCAGAGTAAGGCTTTGAATGCAATGTACATTTACAAAGGTCTTTGAACAAGTTTCATATCTTTGACCTTAATTCTTATAGACAATTACACAATACTCCTGTTCTTAGACAAAAACCCCATTTTACCAACAAGCTTTCGAATAGTCGAGCGTGCTGTCATGTGACAGCTCTTGTTATTTATTGCCCTGAAAATGCTTTAGGAATTTTACATTTAACTTCATAGACCTGTCGTTATATTGGCAGATTGAGACCTCATTGTCGCACAGATGCCCTTTTCATTTATTGCACTAAAAATGTTTTAGGAATTTTACATTTAACTTCATAGACCTGTCGTCTTATCCCTTCCAAAATGTTCTACATAAATGAAGTCGCCGAAAATTGATTTAAATGGGTAACAGGCATACTTTCGTCTGAATTTGACTTGCCTGTTTCGCAGTTGTCTCCCTCGTAACCAGCTACACATGCACACATGTACCCATTTATGATATCTGTACAGGTTCCACTATTTTGACATGGATTTGAGCTGCACTCATTGGTATCTGATACAAATGTATACAATATCTTAGTATAAGCTTTATAGGCAGATGTTTACCTCATTGTCGCACAGATGCCCTTTTCATTTATTGCACTTAACTTAATAGACCTGTCATCTTTCATCGATCCTTTCCGAAATGTTGTACATGAATAAAACGCCGTAAAAGTGTAAACAGACATTCTGCCGTCTGAATTTGACTTACCTGTTTCGCAGTTGTCTCCCTCGTAACCAGCCACACATGCACACGTGTGCCCATCTGTGACATCTGTACAGGTTCCAGTATTTTGACATGGATTTGAGCTGCATTGACCAACAACTGATACAAAATGATGAAATATCTAAGTGTTATTCAAAGCATTGTAGCACATATGCTCCCTTTCATTAATTGTTGAGTTTGGTTAAGAAGAGTACAAAAGAACTAGTTGACTTTTTGTAAGTTGGGACGGGACGGGATGAGTAGGTCCTATAGATACCACACTTTACTACATAAAGCGGGGGTATAATATTCAATATTATTCAGATTTTCAACGGGTACGGTCAATTTCAACCTTATCTAATTTTACTACACGCTTGAACTACACAATTGTATAGAGACTGACCGCCCTCATTTCAATCATGGACAATCCAAATCAGTTCATCACCAACACCTCTGCCTCGACTAGACCGGTAGTTTTTTCCATGAAAGTCATTCCATAATCGGATCCCCCCTCAATCCATACTGGCCCGTCAGTTTTTTTTTTAAATTACGTTTACACATGTGTGATGGTATGCTTATGTTCCACAATCCGTTTCGCCGGTAAGCAACATGCAAATAATGTTTATGTCTCTCATTTTTTCTCTATTATGCGCACTCTATCTTTTATAACTGGTCGACATTACATACTATATTAAACAGATCAGTACAGAGCAGATTTTGATTTCTCTCAATACTTGTAAAATTTCCAAATATGAGGTATTCACAGTAGGCAAATACGTGTATATGAGGCGTAATACATTATATACGAAGCATTTGACAGCTTATTAGCATATAAGAAGAAAGTATCAAAATATAATGTATGATCATATGTTTTTTCAAATTCATACAGATACATAGTTACAGCTATGAATAAAAATCACTGTCATACATTTGGCAATATACCTTTTATGATCTTACACAGTTTATTACTTATACAGACGTGCATACACTGATAACAATAAAGCAGTCACTGGTGAATGAATGAAATTCAAATAAAATAATGCACTGCTATTAAGCATAGATTCCTCAAGTTTGGAACGGAAGTTTATGACTAGCGGATACCATTTATCGAAGACAGGGCTTTCCCCTTCGAAATGTTTGCCTTGTTTACAGACATTATTTCATTACAAATGAAACAAAATTTAGAGACGCAGGGTAATGAATGTTAAGTCATGCTTATTTCATTCAAAAACAGTTAAAGCATTTACCTAGAAATGATAGAATTCACATGATTTTGCTAAACTGATTCCCATTTTGAGATTTTCGTATTACTGGATTCGAAACTCAAATCGGAAAGTTAGTTAATGTTAATAAAGAGGTTGATATAACTGATATATTTCAGTTATATATTTTCCATTATTAAAATGAATAACTTTGTTACATATTGTAATTAGCACTTGTCAAGTGTTTGCCACATCCGGTATTTCAGGCACAACATACATATCATTAGAACAAAATGTCAATATCACAGTTTGAGTACAAAGTCAAAGAAATTTTGAAGCTCGACATTGGAACACCGGGTAAAGCAAACCTGGGCTGTGTGCAATCGCATTATGGGACAAAATTACAGGTCGAAAAAGGACATGCTAAATATGTCTAATTTTGCTATTTTAAGTGTGACCTTGTCATAGCACACGAACATCTCGAACATATCGGTCTGTAGCACAATGGTTTGGGTGACAACTTGTGGATGTGACATGCTACTGTTGGGCATTTAGTATACACTTTAGACTGGGGTAATAGTTTATTTGATATTGCTACATCTTAGGGAAAATATGTCGGAGTTTATCCCTGATACAGCTAATCAATTCAGACTTGTCACTACTTGTGAAAAGATACCTTAGTGTGATAAGTGACAAAACTGTGTAAGAAAAGCAAATAATACCTTTAGAGTGGAACTACTTTGTTGATACTTTGATAGGTTTTATAACATGACTCATAAATACTTATTCAAAACAGATATAGTCAGACAAAAGTTTATTTTAAGACAACAGATATTTCTATCTCTGATATAAAGACATTAAAACCTTGACACAATAGAATGATTTGTATAAAAAATTCAACGGCTGAAGTTTTAATTATTAACTTTGTCCTTATGTTTGTGCTTTCAAAAAATATTTCCCCTTTCATCTGGACGTTCATATATGAGCAGTCAAAACATTCAAGTCTTTTTGATATTAAAGATACTCCATTGATTGAATAATTAAAATATTTATATAAGTTAAGTAATAGGTTTAAGTACCTCTTCTATATTGCAAGAACTTCCTTGATTACAACTTGGAATAATTCCTTTATATACATGTATATATATACTTCCTTAAGTTACACCAAAGAAAGACAGTACATACCTTGAACATGTATAAGCTGCACATGCAGAATAGTTATGACCATAAATACCTGCAAACAAACAAAAATCAAACTTTGAGAGTCATGTATTAAGTGTTTTCCCAATGTAAATGAGAACGAAAAAGTATTTATTTTGCAGTCTGTGTATTATTGTTGATATATAATAATCACATTGACTGCCGTCACGCGTCGTCGGCGTAACATTTTGAGAGCAACTACATACTATTCCATTGAAACTCCAGGCTGTCATCGGGTGCCTTTATCCTCAAGACCAGAATTAGGGTCATGTTTTGTACATGTAAGTGAAATACCACAATGGTTTTCGCTACCCAGTAAACAATACATGTTTGTTGACAGACGCTCACGACCTACATGTACATTAGTCAATGAATAGTGTTTGGACTAGACTGCAATATTTTACATGGTGACTAATTATATATACATGTACCTTGTTAATAAGATACCGATGCACCAAGTAAAGTACCGCATTGCATGCACTTATTTACATACCTCTGGAATTATTCGGCGTATTTAAATAGGTAAGCTGCATTAAGAATTCTAGTAGAACATGATAAGAGTTTTAAGAAACCAGTCATTTGTATCAAGCAAAGTTTGGTTTGTCGTCATCGCGTACTACTTAGATACGTGTCATGGTAAAATTTGATTTATGAAGCACCATATTTTGTATATCTTATATCTTTCATTACAATTTTGTCTAACATGTTCAAAGGTCTAATAGTTTAATGTTGTTTCAAAGTAGGTAAACCTTTAACTATAATAACAAAACTAGGAATGTGTCCATAGAACACAGATGTCTCAACTTTCCGCCTTTCTAAGCAGATTTCCACTTCTATACAGCAAGAAAGTAGGTCAGTAAGTGACACCGGGGCCGGGCAAGCTTGGTCTGAAAGGGTCTAGGTCAAGGATCACTAAGCAACAAGCTAAAAGCCAAATATCTAAGCTCTGGGTAGAGAAGATTCTTAAAGATGTTCCTATGTATATGTATCTCAATTTAAAAAGGGAGTAAGCACCGGGCGGGGTTGATTTTGACCGGGGGTCATGATTTGAACAATCTTGGTAGAAGATCAATAGGCAATGCTATCTGCCAAATACCAAAATTCTAATTTTAAATATCTTGTATAAGCCTATGAAAAAACAGATGACCCTGGGGCGGGGTCACCGGTGGAGCTAATTTTGACCTTGGTGTCATGAGTTGAACAACCTTTGTAGAGGTCCACAAGACGATGCTTGTTGCCCAAAAGCTATGAATTAGTTTTTCTTATAACTTCATATTCAATATAAAAACTTTAAAATACCGGTTTTTGAAATTTTAATTGTAATTGGATTAAGTTATCTAATTATCTCTCCATCTTATATCCACCTTCTGAAAAAGCTTATCAGAATTATGTTTGACGCAACTTATCCACTTTGTAGATTCTAACAATTGAAAATTTAGAAAATGATCTTTTTTAGAGATGAGGTTCTTAAGAGGGTGTACCGCTTTTCTTACATGTTCTATATATAGACTAATGTGCTGATTAAATTTGACTTACAACAAAAGAGTTATGTATGACTTTAACATGCAGAAAAAGAAAATTACCCCTCGGAGATGAGACCCGAATGGGATGGTAACTTTTTTAATGCTTTTTTTCTGAAACGGCTTGTCAGAATTTTATTTTATTTGGCACAAATACTTGTAATTAACTTTGAAGTCTCTAACAATGGAAAATTGAAACAGGATTTTTATAGAAACGGGGCCCTTAAGTGGATGTAGTGCGTTTCTGAAACTAGCAGTGCTTTATGACAGTAACCAATACACTTTTCAACTGGTTTTTTTTCGGTGATTTACTTTATCGTCGGGGGATATAAATTCAGAGTTTGCTTCTTCTATTTCGTTAAAAATGTGTCATTTCATTTAATAAAACGTACTTTGTCTAGTTTACTTCTACTATCATTCATCCGATGTAGACGAATAAGTTGATGGCCGCGCTTTAAGACACAACTGAGTATTTGAGAATAGTTTTGACATGTAAGGCAGTTAAAGTATGATTTCTTTTATGTATTTGGAGGACAAACGTTAGTTAACTCTGCATAAACGCAATACTTATAATTTCGGTTTCATTGAATTTATGTAAATTTAAGATAAACAAGCTGAACTGTAAATGAATCAAAGCGCCGAACGCACAGAAAGGATCCACTCTGTTACACGTGAAACAATCATGTAAGGAAACTACCAACATATAGCGAAAAATGTGTAGTTTGCCACAAATCACTAAATAAACTTGCATGTTTGCGAAGATCGGCTATTTAGCGTTTTTAGCTCGACTTTTCTATGAAAAGGGGAGCAGCCCTACTCGCCCCGGCGTCGGCGTTGGTGTCACACCTTGGTTAAGTTTTTCGTACCACCCCACTTTATTTCAAAAGTATTAGAGGTATGACTTTGAAACTTACCATACTTGTTACCCATCATAACTTCCATCTACAGACAAGAGTACATAACTCTGTCAAGATTTTTGACAGAATTATGGCCCTTTTTTGACTTAGAAAGTGTATTGAGCTTGGTTAAGTTTTTCGTACCACCTCACTTTATTTCAAAACCATTGGAGGTATTGCTTTGAAACTAACCATACTTGTTTACCATCATGACCTACATCAACAGACAAGAGTACATAACTCTGTCAAAGTTTTTGACAGAATTATGCTCCTTTTTTACTTAGAAAATACATTGAATATGGGTAAAATCCACTTATTGCCTTAACCCTTTGAGATATTGCTTTGAAACTTTGAATGTTTGTTATCATCATTATTACCCCCCTCTGTAGGCAAGAGAAGGTAACTCTGTCAGGGATTTGTTTTAAAAATCAAGGCCCTTTATCGACTAAGAATCTTGGTTAAGTTTTTCGTACCAGTCCACTTTTTGACTAAACTGTTGGAGATATTACTTTGAAAGTTGGAATACTTGTTTACCATCATGATCCCAAAACATGGGCAGGAGAAGGTAATTCTGTCAAGGATTTTATATGAATTATGGCCCTTTTTGACTTAGAAACTCAGTTAAAATTTTCATTCTTGTCCACTTGTTGACTTAACCATTTGAGATATTACTTTGAAAGTTGGAGTACTTATGTACCATCATGAGACCTATCTGTAAGCAAGAGAAGATAACTCTGTGAAAATGTTTCTTGATTTGTACTTAGAAATTCCTAGTTAAAGTCTTGTGTGCCCTTAACTGTCAAAGTTTTGTTTTATTGGCAAGCACTAAAAACTAAAAAAGTCGAGCGCGCTGTCCTACTGACAGCTCTTGTTCTGTATTGTTCTCCATACCAAAAGTATTGGCTAGAAGAACTTTTTCATTAATAAAATTCTTACGATCACTCAAAAAGTACAAATTAACACTTAATTTGAGCAACTATGTCAGTGAAAAAACCCTAATTAATTCAATTATATAATTGTAGCTTACAATTATGATATGCTGAAATAGAATTTATTGGGTGAAATTATCCTGACTGTTTATTATGTAAATGAACGGCTGGTTGACTCTAAATTATTATTTCAAATGTTCAGCGCCTGACAAAAAGACTGAAATTTTGGATGCCTGTAGACTAGGTTGCCTTTCAAAATCTAATATGTGACTTCCGCCAGTGAAAACTGTTTTTAAAGAGCTTGATGTCAAAGGTTGGTTAGGAGAACAACCAACAAGGAAAACAAACTATACAAGTCATGCGAAATAATATCAATTAAGCCACTAAATGAAATTGACCCAAATAAAAAAAGCACAAATTAATGCGTTTTACGCATTTAATAAGCCAAAAAAATGAAATACTAATCTACAAACAAGAATTTTATATTCAGATATTTAATTGTGTAATACTTACTTTTATAAAAAGTCCTCTCATATTTGCAGCTGGTTTTTATTATCTAAATAGAATCCCGGTAGTCACGATATCTGCATTAAAACATATATAATTAAATATAAACTGACAACTGATCCTAAAGAAAAATGACTATTTGGACGCGGAAGTATTCGAGTTTCACATAAATGTGCATATAAATGTGATGGATTCAACATGGATGACTAAGTTCAGCTACCCGTTTCAGCACACTTATAAAAGTTTGAAACTTGTTTGTAATTTATATTCATTGTGTGTATTTTGTATTGTTCCGAGCTGGTAGTGTTAAAATAAATATCAGTAGCGTTAACATAAGATTCACCCGACCTAAATAACACTGTATTTTATATACTTTGTATTGTGTGGAGGAGACAGGATATCTCAATCTGCATAGACTAAATCTGCAGATGTAGCACTCCAACCTAAGTAAACAGGGGCTGCACTGTACAAGATCTGACCCTTTAAGACTGCAGTGTAGACTATTGCTTGCAATGCCAAATAGGTAAATTACGATACTGAAGAGTTTAGACATACTGGTCTTAAGCATTGTAATGACTGTAGCCTTAATTAATAACTTTGTGTAGTACCATATTGACTTGACGCAATTGATCCTTGCAACAAATGAATACAATGTCTCACACAAGAATAAAATGACGAACTGAATACAAAATAATGCGTAAAAGAAATGGTACGGTCCCTACAAAATCACGGAATCTTCAGTATACAATTACAGGACCAACCCTATTGTCATAAATTGTGGTATGTCATAATATTGTTATAAATAGAGATGCTGCCTAACTCTAAATTGAAGATCCTAGTATCAATATCTATTTGTTTAAATAAATATCAAATGATGTATAGAATAGTTCCACCAATTATCCAAAAAAATGGGTTATCCATATTAAGAATATCATCCAGATCTGATGTATTATTAAAAGCAATTTGTCTGCCTGCGATATTTGGAGAAAGACTCAACATAAGGTTTCTTTCATAACAATTTAAAAACAGAATCTGCGAATAAGGGGAAAGCACAATTTGTTCCCATCGGAATACCGAAATTACTTGTCTGAAAACTGCATTC
This sequence comes from Saxidomus purpurata, assembly GCA_022818135.1. Taxonomy (NCBI): domain Eukaryota; kingdom Metazoa; phylum Mollusca; class Bivalvia; order Venerida; family Veneridae; genus Saxidomus; species Saxidomus purpurata. The sequence continues at coordinate 5,239,106 of JAFMSR010000003.1, read as the reverse complement.
CCAAACCTTATATAAATGTTGTTCAAATAAAAGCAATGGGCCTAACAAAAACCGTCACAGGTCCACCATCGTATAATGCGCACAATTAACTCAATACAGCTGGTAAAGAACTTTCAAAGTCAGAAGCCGTAATTATTACTGTATAATTACTAAACTCAGTAAAGTTAAAATAATTAAAGTAAATAGCTGGTATTCAATGTTATCTAAAAGAGTCTTACGGAAAAACTCCTTTTTATTCCTCTGTTGTCATTCATTTTGACTAAGAAAGACGAAACAGGTACCTTCTATTGTTGCTAGGGAGTAATCTACCTCAACACCGCTTTTCAAAAATGGCGGACGTAAACCAGGAAGTGTTGCATAACATACATTCTAACTGTAATTTCGACAAAAATGCTAAATACAACAAGGTTAAATAACAAGTACATTTCAACATGAGATTCAGTCTACTGACCAACCATACAACAGTGTTACTAAGAGACTCATGTCTAATTCAAAATTTGGGGCACTACAGTATTTTAGGTATCATATCTGCTAGCACAGTTTGTAACATAATTAGTGTGCATTTAAAACAAACATGAGTAGGGTAAAACTAAAGAGAAATCTGGAAGAGGTTTTCTTTGTTATAGTGTTATCTAACTTCAGCCAGTAGGTAGCTCAGTGAAATTTTAAGAACTTGGCAAGAAGCACTCTGTCATCGTGCTGTCTTCAATATGTTCAAATTGTTCCGATTGACTGAACAAGATGGCACCAAGAGCTAAAAATAGTACAATCCTTTGAAAACCACGATACCCAAGTCTTGCGGTCATCTGCCAAACTTCAAGCGTCTACATTGGTCCTGCCCGGGTAGTGACTTATTCAAAAATCATCTTGTCTTAAACCGCAAGTGGAAGAGATGATGTATTAGGTGTGTAGCATTGTCTAGAGGATCTCTACAAAGAGTGTTTAAATCATGTCCCGGGGTCTAAATTGGTTCCGCTCTAGGGTGAACATATATGTAAATATTAGAAATTTAAAAATCTTCTCTAAGAACAGACCCGGCGGCGTCACTTGTTTTAGAGTTGTATAGGGAAATTTTCAAAAATCTTTTTGTCTAAAACCACATAGCATAGGGCTTTGATATTTGGTTTGTAGCATTGTCTAGTGGACATCTATCAAGAAACTTACAGGGCTGTTCCTTTCATGAAACTCTACCAAAATGTTAAAACAATTCAATTCATTGTAGAACTGGTTGCTAGGATTGCTTGTCCTAGGAGCAAGTGACTTCCTTAGCAACTATTGATTTCCTTACTTAGTCTTCTAACAACCATGGAGTTCTCCTAGCAACCTGAAGCAATATAATTTCTTGCAGAGCTCTAGTTGCCATGGCCTCAAAAGAAAAATCTTATAAACGATTCTTGTCTGATACTGCAAGGATCAGAGCCAAGATATTTGTAATAAATTCTTGCATACCAGATGGGGATATCTGCAGTTTTTAGCAGTGCTGGAAAAAGTGAATCTACCATCAGTAACATGTTCATGAGTTGTGGATAAGGAAATCCCACCCGAGGGTTGAGATACGTCCAAAAACGAGGCTCTGTCGAGATTGTTTTTGACATATCTCAACCCAAGGGTGGGATTTCCTTATCCACAACTCAATGGACATGGTAGGTTTATTTTCTCACCGTTTAAATTGCATTTTCACACAAGTAAGAAGGAATAAGTGCAAATACAGGATGGGGAAGAAAAAAATGAAAATCACCTTTTTCTCGAATTTTACTTCAAAACTGCTATAGATGGATAGAAAATGATCTAACTAAGAAAATGAACACCAACAACCCTATGTTTATTTCAAAAGTAACAATTTTACAGTCATTTTTCGATTTTGTATGTCTGCTTACAGTTAACGTAAAAATAGTCCGGCAGCGATGTGAGATAAGCGATGTGAGATAGGTTTATCTCACATGGGTAAATGCGCGGAAACATGTATCTCATAGGTGAGAAAATCTCATCTTACACCCCCCCCCCCCACACACACACTTATGTTAGACGACTCGCGTGAAGTAAACAATGTGACGTCACTTTCCCAAACACAGCATCTGAATAACGTTTGTTTTTATATTGAAATGCATCATTTCGATAAGTTTGTATTTATATATCTATTTTTAAATGCAAGACGGTATGCAAGAAAAAGTTTCCACTATGAGATACTCGGTTCAGATGGAAGTATCCGTCACTTCGGGTAACTGTTTCTTGGGAACTCGGCAGAGCCTCTTTACCGCCAAAACAGTTACCCTCAGTGACGGAAATTTCCATCTGAACCGCGTGCTCATGTAAGAAACTAATAATTATGCCCCTGGTGTCAATATTGGCCCCGCCCAGGGGTAACTAGAAACAGTTGATTTATTTTGCTATCACTAAGTTTCCCTAGTGACTTTCTCTAACAACCAACGACATAATTCGCAACTACTGACTCCCTTTAGAAACATGTGAAACTCCATGTTTGACACTTTCTGCAAGACATAACATTAAACTTAAACACTTATTATGCAGGATGACACATTGTACGAGACGATAAACAGAAATTGAACCGTTTTCGTAAACCGTGTTTTAGGATCATTGAGAACATGTAATCTAGATGAATCAAGTGGCTGTAGTATAGCCATGCAATACTAATGCAATGCAATTTTACCTCAACGATATGTATATTTGACACTATTTTCGAGAAAATCCTTAAAAGGTTTATGTACCTGTAGCCTCATGACATTTGACCCTGAAATGTGACCTTGACAATCAGCAGTCAGAGTTGAAACATGAATGAAATTTGCAGGTTGTTTCCACTATATGAATATTTGACCGAAGTTTCATATAGATGTGTCTAGCGGTTTAGGCGGTATAGTCAACTGACCATTGTCACTGAAATGTGACCTTGACCTTAAGAGGAGGAGGTACCGGCAAAATTTATGTGAAGTTATCTCAGAATCAGTATGTAAAAGTTGCAGCCCGAACACGAAAATACTGGTACATAACCGTTCATAACAGGTTTTGAGCCCAAGTGTGTCCTTGACCTTTGAAATATACGTAGACACCGGGCCATGGTTCATGGCACATACTTGTTCTATGGACTACAATTGTGTAATTTTATTCGGTTCATTTATATAGAAGTTACAGCACGGATACAAAAATGCGGACTGACAGACGAACGAAACCGAGAAAACTTTTAAGTAGTCCCCAATAAGATTTTACTCATCATCGCTCCGTGGCATTCAAAACGGTGAAATAGTTACACGATTTTCATACAGTTTTAAGATATAATTCAAAATTCTGCATTATTCATATTTTAAGTCGGTAAGGTCAAATGTCCACACGCAACTAACGGGTCTTTGCTTTTTGGGCCGGCAAATCTTCACACATATTCAAACATCTCTGTGCAAATACCACGCCCTACTTACTGCCGTATTTATCGACTCATAACACCATTCATATACAAACGTAGTCTTACAATAGTAAAACAGAAATAAACATGTCCATATTCAGTAGTCCTTCAATTTATTTTTGCAGTAGTCATTTGTAGCTCAAGCTGGTTATACATGTACAAAAATGTACACATACGTGTATCATTTGAAAAAAAAAACTTGCATTTTGGTTTTGCAATGCAGTAATCGAAAGTCACAGTCATACATTGAATGGTTGTTTTACATAGTTTGAATTCTGTCGTAAGTCGTTCTATCGTCTCTAGTACTGTCGTCCAAACTGGAATAGTTTGTTTCAGAGTCTCTATCCGCGGCGGCGTTATTTTGAGCTCTTTTGCCTCCAACAGCGAAAGATTCGTTCACGTACATCTGTCCTCTATGGTCGTTTCTGAAAGTGAATTATAAAACAATATTTGAAGCAATGAAATGTGTATGACACTTTGAAGTTTCGACAAAAGGGTTTTGATGTCGATTGTCAACATTATCCCTATAAATAGAAATTATCTAGCAATTTATATCGTAAACAAAAGGCGTGTGATCAGATTAAGTGAAACTAAATTAGCAATTTACAATGCTTACTGTATCGCCCGTTGGTTAATATTGCTATGATAATCAAATAAGTACTTAATGATTTAACCAGTGAACGAATAAGATTCGAATCGACCTAAATGACATAATTACTTGTACTTACTTCTTGCTATTGTTCACTTCACTGTCACCTGAAAGACGATTGACATACTATAACAGAGCTCGTGTTCTGCTTTTCTGGAAATTCATTCTAAGTTGTGAAAATGATATTTAAGAGTTTCATTAATATATAGTTCTTACAGATTGTTTGCAAATTATTTGGAAATATATTATAAATGTATATATTCATTTCGGTTTAGTTTAAATCTGCGTGTATGTAGTTAAAAATGTAGTTAACAATGCCAACAAAATGCCGGGCAACTGATATTTACTAATAGTTTGATATGATAACTGCTTCTTTGATGTCTGACAGGTCGTTACCCGTCCTGCTCAAAATCCAATGACGGAAAGCGTAAAGCAGCCGACGCTCTACCCATAGCAGACTTAGAATTTCCAGTCCGACACTTTATCCCCTAGCAATCTCAAAATATCTAGTCCGACACTTTTCCCCTAGCAAACTCAAAATTTCCAGTCCGACACTCCTATGCGACTGCTTCTCAATTGAATATAATACTAATAATAATATATAAGACGTATGAAACAGTATTGTATGCAAATCAGTAAACAGCCCTGGTATTTAGAAGTAGTTTTCCCCCTCGACTGTAAAATGTTTATTTATAAGTATATGTAGTTTGAAATAATGTTAATTTAACTGATTTCATGTTTCTGTTCTTTCACCTTTCAGATAAATATTTTATAATGTTACCTTTATTTGCCCTATATCTTCTGATCAGTAAAGAGGCATAACTCGCATACACGAACAGTATTACGATAATTATTCCAAGTACTACACCTATGACGACGGATTGCATGGCACAGTTACAATCTACGACTTGAAATTCTGCGCCTGAAAATTACAACTTTTCTTACAACAATAAAATATCTTTATATATTTCAACCGGTCATAACGATCAAATACTTTACTTATTTCAAGGAAGGGTCAAAAGAAAACTTTGTAACAAAAAGTATTGTATTCATCAAGATATGACTGCACATTCCAACTTGATGCAGCAAATTGCTGTCCAACAGACTGTATATTAGAATAGGTGTCATTAATATATGTTTGCATTTCTCGCAGTAGCTATAGTCGTTTTTAATTAGACTACGGTAACCATACAGTTTCTTTTCAATCCGTAGAGTTTGTATACAAACTCTGTATACGTAATTTTACAAAGTGCGCAAATTTCTAACTAATATAATTGTAAATATTGTCGTCGATGTAAATATGGAGATTTACAAATAACGTACTAACTAGTAAGTCTTCTACATTGAAGAAAGGATGAAAAAGTGATGCATATTTTAACGCATGGAATGTAAGTGTTACAAGAAGAACTGTAGTATGGAATGTTACCCAAATGTGCAGCATTACCCTCCATGTATGTTGTTTTTTTTTTTTTGCCATCTTTGTCAATTACTTCTTTAAACTATTTTTGTCAGACATCGACCATCTTACTTACTGTAGTTTTACATATAGGATATTTAATATAGTTGTGAAAGCGTTTGGTTACTATAGTGATAACTCTTAAACAGAAACGTAAAGCAGATGTATTTCATATTTTCATAGTTTAATTCTACAAAATAAACAAAGATACTTGTTTTATGCAATTTCTTAAATATTGAAAGATTCTTTTTAATTTCTTGCCATATTTTACGTGTTAACAAAACCTTACATTTGACTTTAGTCACACATGTTGTTTCTGTAGATGCCTCTGATTTGTACAGTTCATTCTGTGTAAAAACTTTAAATCTGTACCAAGTACCTGAAATGCAACAGAAACAAAGTCTTCATATAAGAACCATACTACCTGGAAGTAAGTGTGTCTTTACATAAGTGTGTTTTTCGGTGTTCTTGTACGTTCGTGTATCCAAGAATCACTGATTCCAACAGCTATTTCCAACAACAGTTACAACAATAATCAAACTTTGCTGGAGTAAATCGTCAGAAGTGTATCTGTTGTAAAAACCATCAATTTGAATTTGATTTTATATTTTATGAATATATGTGTGCTAAAATCTTCTTTGTACAGGTTGTCCAAAATACGTGTACATGCGAATCAGTGCATTTACTTTAATTAGTACAACAACTTTCTATATATCTAATTATTTGATAAATTGACATTGATTTGTTTTAGTTTTCAACTCCTCGTCTTACAGAGGGACACTGATTATGTGTTTAGTAAATACGCAGACTACTGTCCAATTAAAAGATGAACAATATTCCATGTTTGGAAATTTACTCGGTCTGGGAAATAATATCGTTAGACATACACCAACAGAGTGCAAAAGGTAACTTTGTAGATGTTTCTTGAAATCTATTTAAATTGGAGAGGCAGTTTTAAAAAAATTCATGTTTAAATTTTCCACTATATTTGAATGAACATTTTGTATAATGATTGAGACTGTTATAACAACAGTGATACTGTTACATTGTATGTACTCTTTATAACAAATTAGTATCAACAAAGATTTAATCGATTCAAACAAAATTTCGTTCGTTTTCTTACATTTGTTTTAAAAAGAATAATTCATTGATCGACTACCATTTTTCTGACTTTTGAGTGACGACCTTTACGACATTTATAGCCGTAAAACAACCAATTATGCAGTCGAAAATCCCACAAAATTGATATCAGAGGGCAGGTTTAAAATTATTATTTCATTTGATATCTAGATATATAAAATGCATTCACCCGTTCTGAAGGCATTCAAAATAATACACCTTGTCGTAAGACTTGTTACCAAGTATATGATGTATTAAATTATATCAAACTATAACTTTCATTTGTACTGATTTATCATGCGTGTTTCATGATATCTTATATTACAAAAATATATTAATTTGGTTAACACTAATTTTCTTTTATCTGTACCTGGACTAAGATTCTCTACAGTGAAACTTTGAACATCTTCTGCTGTATCTGTAGTTAACAGTTTTGTTCCGTTGCTACCATAAGCATCAATGACATATTTGACATGGTCTCCATTCTTATCAGTTGGTTCATACAATGACAAAACGATTGATTCACCATATATCTTTGCGCAGGAAACTGATCTTGGTGCAGTTGGTACTTTAAAAGAAGATGCAACTTTTTAGCATTTCATTTTCTAAACAGATGTAAAATATCAAAAGAACAAAGCAAAATGTGTGTGCAGGAAAGACAAACTACGCTGAGTTATCTGAAAACACAATACATCGAGTTTTTAAATGAATACAAACTGATCCTCGGAAGAATTAGCTTGTAAAATACTTGATGTGAAATTTGTCATGTCTGCTTCACCAACTAAATGTACCGTCCAACCTGTAAAGAAAGAACACCGGACGAAAGAAATTTAAGCAGTCTTTTTTACAGATGGTCTTGAAACACATACAATTTATTTCATTTGTTTAGATGAATAATCACAATTTTGGTCATTAAAAACGTTAAGCATAATTGTTTTAATTATGTGGGTTAGCTATGATAAATTACAGTAAAGTCTCGGATTTTCTATGCCAGGTTTTAGAAATGCAATGATGGATAATGAACAATGCAAATAATCTATTGCGCACGTATTGTTATAAATATGGAATTAAATGTATTTATATTTGTTGAGTATAAAACTTGCTTTTGTATGTGGCATTTGCCCCTTAAATCGCACATGTACACGAAATCGTCCAATCATCATTTTACGTTTAAGCTAAAGACCAAAGGGTTGTATGAGGCAACAACCCTCTATGGTGTTCAAAGCTTCTTGGAAGTCTGATTATAAATCCAAAAGTACTGATGAAAACATGACCGGACAACCAACAGATGAATAAATAGATGGACAATGTTTAACACATTTTAGTATTTGTAACGTGGTTAATACATGTCCACTTTTATACTTTACAACCATACATTGAAGTAACTTGACAAAAGGTCTTGAAATTTTCAAAACAGTAAGCGTAAGACAAATCTTAGTGTACGTAGTGACATTGATGCATATCCAATATTTATACCTGTGACAACTGTTTTGATTTCCTCTCTATGTACCTCTCCAAGAACAACTTTTCCATTATCAAATGTTTCACTCCTTGCCTGAATAGTTACATTATATCTATGTCCATTTTTAAGCCAAGAAGGAGTGAATATACCAGACGCTGCTATATGATCTGATGATGTTGAATCTGTTTCATCTGACATTGTCACTCTGTAGCCATTGACTCCACCACTTGGCATGTTCCAGTACAATGTTATTCCAGGATTACCTGAGCTAGCATGTAAGTCACTCTTTTGTTTGTCAATAGGACCCGGCTGACCTGGCTCTAAATGCAACAAATTAAATGTTAAATTACAAATGCTTATACCTTCTACATAGTAATGATAGTTACTATTTTAAGGTGTTTTACTTTAATTTTCATGACTAATGTTTAAAACAATGTCGCATCTTTTATTTTGATGTTATCTTGGGCAAAATTGAAAATTTTAAATAATGTGCTACAACGAAGCCTTATTGCTACAAACATTTCTTCTGAGTTATTTCAATTTTCTGTTGCTCAAATTGAAATGCAAGAATCACAGAAATAAACTCGTATTCACATTAACTTGTAGAAACTGCCGCATAAAATATTTTTTTAATAGTCAAGTAAACCTTAGATAATAAAAACTAAAATCTTTGTAATTCGTACAAAACTAACATTGTAAACTTACTTGCAGCTTGTTCCTTTGATAGAGATGTTGTTCTCGAGAAATTATTCTGAGTCCATATATTTTTTGATGTGACAGTCAAAGTATATGTTTTTCCAGGTGTCACACCTGTACTTATCACCAGTGAGGTTTCAGATGATGTCACCTCTTCATTTCCACCAGTAAGACTGCTGTCTTGGGTCTTAAGTCGCCAATCTATAACATAGCTGCTAATTTGTGATGCTAGATCTAGATTTCCTGATGGTGGTGTCCAATTAACCGTAAAACCTGAAGTTTTTACTGAGCCTGGAGGGAAGGTGATTGCAGTCACTCTCAAGTTAGAGACTGAAATATAGTAAAAACTGACATTACTTATATTTAAGATAAAGTTGATATCTAGAGGTGAATCATGAACTGATTGATACATGGTTTTAATGGGTGTAAATGTATTACCATATTGAAACGCTTGAACAAACATTCAATTCACATGTTTATTTATGCTGATTGTTTGGTCCGTCGAGGACGCCCTCAAAGTTATTCAGTTTATCGGAAAACGATTATATTTGTTTTGTTTTTCAGGTGGTATGTTTTTTTTTATTCTTATAAATGAAAACTTTAGCTACAACTATTATTGTTAAATATGAAGTTTTTACTTACCGTGATAGCAGTTTCCTCCTTCAGTGAAACCATTAGAATCATAACTATCATCACTACATGTACATTTTCCATCCAGACATTTAGCATACGGGCTACGACATTCATTTGGTACACCAGTACATCCTTCTCCCAGACGTTTGTCTACATGAAAACAGTTACGCCAATACAATGTTTCAATTTTATATACTTTACTGGAATAAAGTTTCTTCACTGAATAAACATACTATCACAATATTTCTATAAATTAGAATCGTATTTATTTTATTTTTTTCAGGCCCCTATTGGGTAACCTCGTTTATATTCCCCGTCATCGGTTAGGCAGGGATCGGGGAACCATCCCGTCCTAACCTTACAAACATACATAGTGTTTTAGTATGTCATTAATAATATAATAATATGAAACGTAATTTGCATACATTGATACAAACTACAAACATAAAACAAACACAATTAAGTGGAAAACTACATGGGTATCTTCTTAGTGTTGTTATATAATAAACAGTTGCCAATAAGTACCTCTTTTTTTGAAGTCATTATTTATACACAGAACTTCCTGTCAAAAATACAAATCATGTATATCTATGTGGAACATACCATACCTATTACAGACCAGTATGCCTTTGCAAGTTTGAGAGGCGATTTTTAAAAACCCTTTCAGTCCTTGTATAGACGGTATCACTTCTTTTTTTTACATAAATATATATATTAATTTCTAAACACAGTATATTGTAATGTCCGAATGTGTTTGAGTAACCTAATATAAAAGTTTTACTATTTATATAGAAAGTTTGGTCGTATATTCGCACTATATTTATCATTTCTGTAATTAGTGTATGAACATGTCTACATTCCCAAAAGAAGGGTTTCTTTTTTAGTTTTGCAGTTAGTTTTGCAGAAAGAGCATAATTCAGTTGAAACCTTTTGCATTTTATATAACAAAACATTCGTACCTAAAAATTGCACGTTTTTGTTTATCCTTATGACTTACTGCTTTAAAATGTTTTTCAGCAACATATATATGTCATTTCATATAAAAAGTATTACTTGTATACTGGTTTGTCATTACCTATATCTATACAGGAGCTGCCGTTTCCGGTAAAACCAGTCTTACATGCACAGGTATAACTCCCTACAGTATTGGTACAGTCAGCATTTACATCACAGTCATTCACATCTACACATTCGTCTATATCTGTAAACAAAACACGCTCAAGATTCAACAGCTACGTTATTCAGTTAGATGAATATTTCACTTTATTCATAACAAGGGTTCATCGTAGTATTATGCCGAACTTTAACCATTTGCATTTAGCACAGTTTGAGTCAGAGCATTCATTTATATCCGAAACAAAACTTATGTTCTTACTTTTTTCCGAATTTTCCCCGTAGTGATTTAGACAAAGATTACGATGCTTGTCTCGATAATCTTATTACTAATTTTTTTTTTTTACAAATCATGAGTAGCTTCAGTCTGAGGAGACAATTGTATTCGACTGAGTGTGGAATTTTTTTATTTGACCATAACCTCATGTTTGAAGTTAAATTATCTTGATCATAGCCTTAATCAGGTGAGCGATATAGGCCTTGCATGACCTTTTTTGTAAATGAACCATAACTAGGTACCAAAACAGGATACACCAACTCTAGCGAAACCAGCTTGGCATGCACAGGAATAACTTCCCAAAGTATTGGTACAGACAGCATTTACACCACAGTCATTCACATCTACACATTCGTTTATATCTGTAAACAAAACACGATTAAGATTCAACAACTACGTTATTCAGTAAGATGAATATTTCACTTTATTCATAACAACGGTTCATGCCTCATAGTCGTTTTGTTTATTAATGCTCGAATTCTTTTGGAGAATCAATTTGATTTAAGTAGTGGCCCACAATTATGTTAAGAGCATTCCTTTTATATCAGATAGTGTTGCTTTTACAAAAATTTATGTAAAATCTTAAATTCTTTTTTTGCAGGGCCTAGACCTTAGATATTTGGGTTGTGGCCCGGTGTAGTGTCCTATACCAAACTTGTTCAGTCTGAGGAGAAAATTGTATTCGACTGAGTGTCGAATTATTTAATTTGACTATAACTATATGTTTGAAGTTAAATTATCTTGATCATAGCCTTAATCAGGCGAGCGATATAGGCCTAACATGACTTTTTTTGTAAATGAACCATAACTAAGTACCGAAACAGGATACACCAACTCTAGCGAAACCAGCTTGGCATGCACAGGAATAACTTCCCAAAGTATTGGTACAGACAGCATTTGTATCGCAGTTATTCCAATTTTCTGCACATTCATCAATATCTGTAAAACAAACAAAACCAAACTCAAATAATTCATTAGCTGAATGTTACAGTCACACGAATAGTATACACTATTCATTAAAGCAGTTACCCGAAATATGTGTACAATGTACACATGTTTGTGTAGTTCTAAGATTCCACACAAATCCCATACGTGGGAACTGAATCTACCAAAATGCTTGTCGTTGACATTATATTCTACATAGAGTTATCTTTTATTACTTAATCTTAAACACCCCTTCTCATCTATAGTTACTGAGATAAGTTCACGATGGTATCTTGAAGACAAAACTATTACTAAGCTGCAATAGTTACACCGACGCAAGGATGTTTCCAACATTTTTCCTGTTTCCATGACAAGTCGGGCTTAAAGTTAAAAAGGCTACAATTTAAAATGAAAATTTTCAGTGGCCAAATTCTGCTTTTCTTCTGGAGGCCTATCATCTGATTCTACAACAGTAGTTATAATTTTGACTCTTGGATGGAACTGATATTTCTACAAGCAGTTTCGTCTTTCAAATCTTTTATAGGACGACCTGTTAGACACGAGCGCCCTTCATTACACAATCAGTTATTCTTGCCATCTATTTGTTTCAAGCACTTGTCATGTGAGATTTGCGATAAAACTCCTCACAGAGATTACCCTATTCATTAAAAGAGTGTTTTATAATACTTGTTTTCATTTACAAATCATGAGTAGCTTAAATAAAAGGTTCACAAATGAGACATGTTTAAGCAACACTAAAGAAGTAACAGTAGTATGATGTACTTTTTTTCAACCAATTATTCATTAGCTAACATGGGAACAAAGTGCTTATGGTGAGCTTTGTGGATCGGAGGACGTCCGTCATCTATTTATCGTTAACAAAATACTTCAAATTGCATTTCCTCCTAAAATACTGCGAACATTTCAACCAAATATCACAGGAATATAGCTCAAATGGTCCCTTATAAAAAGTGTTCAAGCTAATTTTAAATATATGCTGAATTATGGTTACTATGGCGACCAATAGGAAAAAATGTAAAAATATCCATATCAGAAACCACATAATACCTAAGGTTTAAATATTTCGATTGTAGCCTTATGTGGCATCCTCTCTTCCAAGTCTCTGCAAGTCATACGTCTTGGGTCTTAATTGCACCCGACCTGGGTGTTGCTTTTTCATACAGACATGTATAAAATAAAACGTAGGAAATTTTCTTTTCAGAAACTGCGAAGCCTGGATTGCAGTACTATATAGTGGTCTTCTGTCAAGTTTGTTCAAATCTTACCAATGTTTCAAATTGTGCCTCGCCTGGGGTCAGTTTTGTTTATTGAAATACATAAGAAAAATCTTTTTAGAGTCTGCAGAACCTAAAAGTTTGATGTAAGTAGTGGTTCCCCACCAAGTTTGTTAAAAGCATGTCCCTGGAGTTAAATCAGCCTTACCTTAAGTGTTGCTTTTTCACATAGACGTGTGTATATAAAAGCCATTAAAAATCGTCTTGTTAGTCATTGCAAGGCCTAGACCTTAGATATTTGGGTTGTAGCCCGGTGTAGTGTCCTTTACCAAACTTGTTCAGTCTGAGGAGAAAATTGTATTCGACTGAGTGTCGAATTATTTATTTTGACTATAACTATATGTTTGAAGTTAAAATTATCTTGATCATAGCCTTAATCAGGTGAGCTATATAGGGCTAGCATGACCTTTTTTGTAAATGAACCACAACTAAGTACCGAAACAGGATACACCATCTCCAACGAAACCAGCTTGGCATCCGCAGGAATAACTTCCCAAAGTATTGGTACAGACAGCATTTGTATCGCAGTTATTCCAATTTTCTGCACATTCATCAATATCTGTAAAACAAACGAAAATAAACTCAAATAATTCATTAGCTGAATGTTACAGTCACACGAATAGTATACACTATTCATTAAAGCAGTTACCCGAAATATGTGTACAATGTACACATGTTTGTGTAGTTCTAAGATTCCACACAAATCCCATACTTGGGAACTGAATCTGCAAAAAGGCTTGTCATTGGCATTACATTCTACATAGAGTTATCTTTTATTACTTAATCTTAAACACCCCTTCTCATCTATAGTTACTGAGATTCCACACAAATCCCATACGTGGGAACTGTATCTACCAAACATTTCCATGTCAAACAAGGCATGTCAGTGGCATTAGATTCTACATAGGTACTTTTCAAGATCTATGGTTACTGAGATAAGTTCACGATGGTATCTTGAAAACAAAACTGTTACTAAGCTGCAATAGTTACACCGACGCAAGGATGTTTCCAACATTCTTCCTGTTTCCCTGACAAGTCGGGCTTAAAAGTAAAACGTTTACAATTTAAAAAGAAAATTTTCACTGGCCTAATTTTGCTTTTCTGCTGAAGATCAATCATATGCCTCTACAACAGTAGTTAATTTTGACTCTTGGATGGAACTGATATTCCTACAAGCAGTTTCGTCTTTCAAATCCTTTGTATGACGACCTGTTAGACACGAGAGCCCTCCATTACACAATCAGTGATACGAAACTAGTGAAACTGCAAGCACGATATGAGCAAACTTTTCGTCTCAGAGACCTCGAGCTTTTAAAGATCGTTACATAAGTGAGTTTAGCTATACACTTGTTCCTTGGAACCCGCAAGTGAAGATTCATGTTTCAAGTCACCATTTTCAATATAACGTATTTCAATTTGTTTTCTCAGGGACATAAAAACTTCTTACTGACACAAGAACTAGAAATTACTTACCTTTCACACACTTGCCATTTATATAATTGTAGTTTTCTACAGTATTACAATCACATATGCCACCGACACATGTCTGACCTTCCTCAATACATTCTTCTGGTGAAATACAAGCTTCTCCATATATTGCTCCAGAACATAACTTTATGCAGCATACGCATACCTATAAAACAACTTTGTTAGTAACCTTTTTTGTATCTCCCTAAGGAATCGGTTTTAAACTTGATTCGCAGAAAGATATCAGTGAAAAATTGTAAGTTAAATATCAGTAAACGGGGAAAACAATACAGGGTCATAATTGCATTTAAAAGCATTCTCCATCCATAGGTGAAAGCCATTGTGTTTGGGCTCAAGTTTTTCACAAAGGTGGCGAACAAGTGAAGGGACGGGTTATCTCCCTGTTTCCCTCAGTATGCCAATAGAACTACACGCAACTACAGGAAATGAAATCATGGTGAAATGGTGGCATAATTATGGTTAAACAGAGTTATATTTTTATTTTCAATTCAATTAATGAGTTAGTTCTACAGTAACCTCTAAGGTCAATGAAATCAAATATTTTCTTACAGAGTTATAAATGTGTTCATTGAAGTACTGTGTAATGTAAAGACAATTTGCTCTGAATTCATATTTTTTTGTTTTCGTCCAGATATCTTATATGTCCTGTATTTATGAATAAACTATGTGTGTCTACTGACTTTTTTGTAGTAAGCAGCGGTGTTTGTAGTTATATCCCGGTATCGCCAAGCTTCAAGTTTCTGAATAATTTACAATTTTTCACTTACGGTAAACATTTACATCAAACTATAAAAAACTCTTCATTTGAACGAAAGGTAATTAAATTTGATCCAGCGGGCTAAATCTAGTGATTTAAAAAAAAAAAAAAAAAAAAAAAAAAAACCCAACAAAAAAAAAACCCCCCCCCCAAAAAACCCCCCAAACAAAAAAGAAAAAAACACAAACAAAAAACACACCCCCCAAAGACTCAGAAACGAGAATATGTCATCAACATAATTAATAGCCATATAATTATTGATTCATGGATTCACTTAGTCCACACTTAGCGAATGCATGTGACATTAGCTACCACCAGAATGATATCAGGGTGAAAGGCTCTGCCTGCTTTACATCGTTCCGTGTACAAGTGCCTTTACTAGCACTGTTGTAATGTTGTAACTACAGTTCTTTCTTATATTTATTGTTGTTTACTTGATTTTGTTAAGTAAACTCTGCATCAAACACATGTATGCTCTCCGAAATTCGTAGTATTCACATCAATGAATATCGTAAATCTTTCGAAATATTAACTCTTAACCAGGCAAAGCTACACACCCATCCCACACCCGAAAAAAAACGAGCCCAAAGTCCAATTTATGTACACGTCCTAGTCACACTATTAAAATATATCGGAAAAAAGAGTAGCCTTTTAATATAGTTTAATACTTACTACTATTAAAAATTCCCTCATATTTTTTAACTTTCTCAAAATTAATGCAAAAGTCTAACAAGTCACTATCTTCGCTTTATCAGATTTGTAATATAAGTAAAATCTCAAAGTAATCTGAATGCGGATAAAAACGGATGTTTACCGTTGAAAACGGGTAATTTGATATTACCAAGCCCAATTTCAACGCACGGGTAGTTAGCGTCATGTGTTGGTTGCTATTAATTCAACTTAACTTTACTTCTTTCACATTACAAGTTTTATGACCGGATTTCATTGTTATAGTTGTTGTCGCGCATCAATTTGAAAAAAAACACCTCAGTCTATTTCTATTTCAAAAATTTGTATTGTTTGCTATGAAAATATCATAAATGTCCACACAATGTAACAAAATATAACAAAATAGTATCTTTAAAAAGAATACACTTTCGTTGTAGCGTAGGATGTGTTAATGATATTTAGTGCCAAAAATGGACACAATGATATAAGCACAGAACAATTATTTAGTGTTTACTATTTGTAGGAACTTTTTAATTATGTAAACATAAAGGTGTCTTGATATTTGTTAGTTATACAGGAAGAGATACTTTCCATCTTAGTTTTTGCGATCATGTGTCTCACATCATTAAATATTTATGAAATAACATCCGTTCCAGCGGTGTTAGTCGTTTAATAAACAATGATTTGGAGTACTGATACGCAGTAATTAGCCAGGAAGGCCGAAGGCCTGAGTGGTTTATAACTGCGCATCAGTACGACAGATTATTGTTTATTAGATGATAACAACACTGAAAAAGATGTTATTTCGATTCTAACATGACCAGATACATGTATTACAAAAGGTGAATAAATGCAAAGCTTTATTTTCTACGCGAACGCTCATTTAACGTCATGCGGCGCAATATGACGTCATGTTTACAGCATATCTGTTCCCGCGTTGTTAATGGTTTAATATAACACACTTTTTCTACTCGTTGTATATAGGGGAGACCGGGGCTAGTTCGGCCTCGGGGTATTTCGGCATCTGGTTACATATAGCGCCTGAACCAAGATATAGAGATGTCATCAATATTATGACGTAACTTGTGACGCTTTTATATACATACCTACAAAAATGGCCACCTTGTGATGGTTTATGTCGTTTTGGAACCGAAATTTCATTTTTTCGATTTGTGCGAAAATTTTCAACTTCTAGAATTTCAGTTTTTATTTTTCTTGAGACCCGTTAAGATTCAGATTAAACTCTTATATGTATATTAATAAAGGATAATGGGCTTTGATATAATACCACGTAAATTCTGTTTTTTGCACCATGCAAGATGATGACACGTGATATTTTTCTAAATACTGCCGGGGGCTAGTTCGGCCCTTGAAAAGGGGCACGTTTGGCCTATAGCCGAACTTGCCCCGCACTAACACTCTACAAGCCGACACATTTTATACATGGTTATTATACCTCCCGAACACAAAGTGTAAGGAGGTATACTGGATTCAGCTGGTCTGTCCGTCCGTGTGGCTAAAATAGGTTAATACGCCGTTTTAGTAGCCAACAAACTAATAGGGAGCTATTTTTAGTTAAGGGGCCCGGACTCCTAAGCTTTTTTGTTGAAATGGTCTCAGGGGGCTCAGGGGAGGTAACTAAATACTTTTCAAAATATGGCATTATGCAACAAATTTCTATTTCTAGGGGGGACCCACAAGGGGCATTTTTGGTTGCCAGGATGAATAATTCCTATAACTTGGAAAAAAGGCCCTCACTTAACAGCCCTGGGCTTTCAGCCATTAAACCTAAAAGAGTGGACCGTCCGTCCGTCCGTCTGTCTGTCTGTAGACGGAATATTGTGGACACTTAATCTCTAAAAACCCCTGGTCAGAATTTAATGATACTTCATACAAGTAATAAGTACAATACCTAGTTGTGCATGGTCTATGTTCTGGGTCACTAGGTCCAAGGTCAAGGTCACAGCGACTCGGGATAGTAAAATATTGTGGACACCCCTGATCAGAATTTAATGATACTTCACAAAAGTAATAAGTACAATGCCTAGTTGTGCATGGTCTATGTTTTGGGTCACTAGTTTAAAGGTCAAGGTCACAGGGGCTCGGAATAGTAAAAGCTTGTGGACGCTGAATCACCAAAACCCCTGGTCAGAATTTAATGATACTTCACACAAGTGATAAGTACAATGCCTTTATGTGCATTGTCTATGTTTGGGTCATTAGGTCAAAGGTCAAGATTACAGGGGCTTGAGATAGTAAATCTAGTGGACGCTAAACTCCAAAACCCCTTGTCAGAATTTAATGATACTTCACAGAAGTGATTAACACCATGCCTAGTTGTGCATGGTCCATGTTCCGGGCCAGAAGGTCAAAGGTCATAGGGGCTTGAGATGTTAAATCTTGTGCACTTTTAATCACCACTGGTCAGAATTTAATTATAAACTACACAGAAGCCTCAAGTTGTGCTGTTCCAATAATTAAAGCATCAAATATCACATAAATTTCATATACTGTGTCAGTGGGGTGTTCGGGGGGTATACATCGCCTTCAGTGATAGTTCTACTTGTACATGTATTTATTTCTCATTTTTATTACATTAAAGAATTTGTTCAGATGCAGATCTATCAAGTTAAAAGATTTTCTTAGCAAGCTTTTAACGTCTAGTAGATCTTTAGACTTCGGGACTAGGTTTAATTGTTCAAATTCAATGTTAATATAAATACAAATGGTGGGTTTACACGCTGATGTTCAAAGAAATGAAACTGTATGATGTTTAAATTATAAATATGTTTTGATTTTTCAGTTTACAGATTGGTTTCGCGATATACAAACTTTGTACAATAAAGTCTCTGCGAGCCGAACTTGCCCCGTGGGGTGGCCAAACTTGCCCCTTTCTGCGGCAAGTCCGGTTACCTTGACCTGATATCTTTGAGCAGAAATTACCCTTATGAAAATAGAGCAACACTATAGGGAATTGTGGCGCAAGTACAGCCCAATCATGCCTAACCTAAATATGTTTTTTTAGAGGTCGAGCTAAAGCAACCGTTGATAAATTGTGATTTTTAGCTCGACTTTTCTATGAAAAGGGGAGCTATCCTACTCGCCTCGGCGTCGGCGTCGGCGTCGGCGTCTGCGTCGGCGTCGGCGTCGGCGTTGGCGTCACACCTTGGTTAAGTTTTTCGTACCACCCCACTTTATTTCAAAAGTATTAGAGGTATGGCTTTGAAACTTACCATACTTGTTGACCATCATAACCTCCATCTACAGACAAGAGTACATAACTCTGTCAAGGTTTTTGACAGAATTATGGCCCTTTTTTACTTAGAAAGTGTATTGAGCTTGGTTAAGTTTTTCGTACCACCTCACTTTTATTTCAAAACCATTGGAGGTATTGCTTTTGAAACTAACCATACTTGTTTACCATCACGACCTTCATCAACAGACAAGAGGACATAACTTTGTCAAGGTTTTTGACACAATTATGCCCCTTTTTTACTTAGAAAATACTTGAATATGAGTAAAATCCACTTACAGACTTAACCCCTTTTGACATATTGCTTTGAAACTTTGAATGCTTGTTCACATCATTACCCACATCTGTAGGCAAGAGAAGGTAACTCTGTCAGGGATTTGTTTTAAAAATTAAGGCCCTTTTATCAACTTAGAATCTTGGTTAAGTTTTTCGTACCAGTCCACTTTTTGACTAAACTGTTTGAGATATTAATTTGAAAGTTGGAATACTTGTTTACCATCATGATTCCCAAACATGGGCAAGAGAAAGTAATTCTGTCAAGGATTTTATTTGAATTATGGCCCTTTTTGACTTAGAAACTCAGTTAAAATTTTCATTCTTGTCCACTTGTTAACTTAACCATTTGAGATATTACTTTGAAAGTTGGAGTACTTATTTACCATCGTAAGACCTATCTGTAAGCAAAAGAAGATAACTCTGTGAAAAAATTTCTTAATTTGTACTTAGAAATTCCTAGTTAAAGTCTTGTGTGCCCTTAACTGTCAAAGTTTTGTTTTATTGGCAAGCACTAAAAAAGTCGAGCACGCTGTCCTACTGACAGCTCTTGTTCTAAAACGGGGCCGCACTAGCCCCGGTCTCCTCTAGAGACAAAATCGTGAGTCATGTTAGAATCAAAATTATAAAACGAATACGTCTCACAAATCAGTTGTTCGAGAAATTCAATTTTCCGTTTAATCTGTCCCTTTCCTGTGTAATCTTTTCAATTTTTTAATCAACTACTCAAAAGCAGTATCGAAAATTTAGGTATAATACCGTTATTGGCTGAAAATTCAGTAATACAAAAGACACGTTAATAAACGGGAAATAAAAATGTGATAGATTTATATATTTTGTTGATAGCTTTGACAATCACGGTTCATTTTCAAGTACAGTAGTATAAATCAATGAGTAATGTCTTTCTTAAAATTCTGATGGTTACTTTAAAGTGGAATTATGCACATTTTTTTCACGTAAAAATCCACCTGAAATAGGTGTGTGTACAAAGGGTAGAGGAAATAATAGCTTTTAACCCAATACAACAAACTCTTCCTGCTACCAGTACGAAATAATAACTTTCCAAATATTACTTTTCCTATTTTGACTGGGAGAGTCAATTTAAGACATAAACAACTGCATGCAGGAGTTGCTTCCCTTCAACTGCCGAAACCTCTACAGGCATAAACACTTATAACACAAGGCAGATCAGAAAGGAATTATTATTTTATTTGTCTTTTTTTTATTTCTAAAGCACCAACTTCAAATACTAATGCGACATTATCATTATTTTAACACATTTAAATGCACAGCAACAGAAAATTGCTTTTATAAAACCGTCACCAAAATACACTATGTTCAGTAAGATGCGCATAATGTCACTTTAATGGAGATTGGTTGGAATTCGATTATATGTGAATAATAAACCTGAACGGTAGATCTTAAATAATGAGCCTTACAAGAAATGAAAATACTGATTGTCATATTTTTCATGCAATTAGATAGTTAAAATAATGGAAGATTTAAATGTTTAAAACAAGAACTTGGTTTGGTGTCAGCTTGTAGTTGATTTAGTAAACTCCTAAATGTTACACTATTTAAGGTTTGAATTATACTATAACTTTTTCCTTGAGTATGTCTAAATATAATGTACAAAATGAAACTAGATATTTCTTATTAAGTTGTATACTTAATTTGATATTATGTTTTGTTCATAATGTTAACATGTCCATGTTGCGCACTTTTGACGTCTGTTGTACATATACAAAGTTTATCATAGATTCACTGTAAGATCAGTTTTTGACGAAAACAACGAAGTTTGTATTAAATGTAGCTTTAAAAATTGGTTATATTGCCTGCATGGTACTTTACTCTTAATCACTTTAACAAAACAAAAAAAATTCCTTTCATTAATTTTGCTACAAAAATACCTGTGTTTTGCATTTTAAAACTCTGTCCGTAACAATTTTGCCAAAATTTAAATACTTTTTTATGTTTTGTTACCTGTGACATATACTTTATTTTCACTGGGTATTTTACAAAATCAGTATTGTAAGTATAATATTCATTGGTTTGTAGTATCATTTATGTTGACCTGGGTGAGATAATGGTCGCTCTGTAGTATCAGGATATAAATGACCAATGGTCGGACATCATTTTAACTGTGAAAAACAGTTTCATTCACGGATGTATCGATTAGAAACCGTTTATTTTGTGAAAAATTCATTTTTGACAGAAGTTAGAGGAAAAGTATCGTGTGCCACAATAGTTAAACTGTTTGATGGCGCATCATCTTTTCAAATTGATTGAGCAAGTACTGCGTGCCTATGAATACTTGCTTGAAATAGGCTTTTTAGACTTTACTTATCGTTCTTGTGACAAAAGAGGCAAACATGAAATGAATCTATTGTACGGATATGTCATTAATCCTTGTCCAAAAACTTTGAAACAATACAATAAACATACCGTTAAATACCCATTTTTTTTTTAAATTTTGATTACGTTAATTTTCGTAAACAAAAAGCATTTTTTTTTCTTTTTTTCGAAATATTACTTGACATTTATATGACGTTAACTTTAATAATTGTAATGTCTTAGCGCAAGTTAATAAGAAGTTTCTGTTTTACTTAGTCAAAGGGTTCACCATACGTGAAAATCAAATACTGCGTGAATCACTAACTGGCTCGTCTGTAATGTTTCAGTACGATAGGCCAACGGATAACTCATGCGGGAATGCTGTTATTCTAGGCCAAGTGCCGAATTTATTTCTTGACTTTATAATTCCATTTAGTATTCTAGGCTATACAACATGTAATACGTCAACGCATAACTTAAGGGGGAATGTTATTATATTTTGCCAAGTGCCGAATTTCTTGATTTAATGATTGCATTCAGTACTCTAGGCTGAACAACACATTTTAATGTCAATAAAATATCGTTACACTAGTGCAAGTGCCGTACTTCGGGACTTAGTTAATCCATCCGAAACACAAACTTTTTCCTGTATTGTTTCCTGGCTGCAGGTTTGAAATGTTTTTATGTACTCGTACATGCTACGGCTGCCTGTTTTGAAAATTTTCTGAATGTACATGTCTTTTATCTTTGAAACAATATGTTATTGTATTTGAATCAAAAGTTTTATCAATATTCAAAGAGAACAAATACTACAGTTTACTTTTGTTAACGACCTAGCTCTTGTATTTTGACACGACATGTGACCAAATTTCTTTCATAATTGTATAGTTTTTAGCTCCAGCCACAAGTAAGTTACAAGAGTTTTTCAAATTTCTGTAGCATTGTACCGATTCTTCGTCGTTCAGTATAATTTTCGTACGTTCAATTCGTTCATAACGTATCCCTGGAATATTTTTGGGAACGAGGCCAAATAAATAAACATCGTCAATCCAGAAAAAGGGTGTAACTTTGGCCGACTGATACAGTGCTGGTATCATATCATTGGTTATAATTAGCATAAACCCTAAACAAAAGTTAGGATAGACTCTTGCATTTCTAAAGTGTGTTTCATCAACATACCATTTTCTACGCTTTTCTCTATAGATATGGCGTTTTTTTGCATAACTGCATGTAAAAGTTTTTGATTTTCTGTTGTCTTTCGGCATGTAAGAAAGGAAATATTGAAACATGTCTACAACAACATCATCGTCTACTTTAAGTATGACTTTTGCATTTCTACATCTTTCCGAAATCCACTTGTATCCCATCACACCTTTGTGTGTTAAATTTTTGTAAGTGTCAACAAAATCTCCCTGCAAAATATCACGATACGTTTGAAATTCTTGTTCAATTGCCCGTTGTGTGCTATTACTGTTAATATCTCGACCTAATAGGAACAGAACTTTTACACGCCCGAGATGTGAATAGTAAATGTCGTCTGCCCATGTTGTTCGTAGGCCATGTCGTCTTTCAAAATGACCAGGTGCTGAATGCACCGCTATAAGCACAGACAAATTTGTCACATCCTTGCATAAACTTGGATTTTCTAGTAAGTATGTAGCATTTATTGTCACTGCAAACTTTGGTGAACTTGCATTAATCAGACGTCCCATATTTGCTTTCAGGGTAATAGCTGGAAATACTGTACTTGCCTTTGTTTCCATGGTGATAGCTGGAAATGCTATGTCTGCCTTTGCTTTCAGTGTAATAGCTGGAAACATCGTTTTTGTCTTTGTTTCCATAGTGATAGCTGGAAATACTGCGCCTGCTTTTGTTTCCATGGTAATAGCTGGAAATACTGTGCCTGCCTTTGTTTCCATGGTGATAGCTGGAAACACTGTGTTTGTCAATTCATGTTTGTACCAAGTCGCCATTTTTGTTGTCTCTGATATAGCAGCTGCTCTTTGATAATTGACTTTTATAAGAATGTACGTAAGGAAAGCAACAAGAAATATCTTAAATACTCTACTCCTATTAATGTCCATAATGAGACCTTGCAGAAATTTACATACTCAGGTTGGTCGGCTGCAGAATTCCAATTTGTCGGTGCTTTCTCCTGCTCGTAGGCACTTGTTTTCTACAACCAGTTGGAGAAAAAGAGCAGGATGCATGTACACAAAGAAATAAAACTTGAAACATACGGTTTCTTTAGATATACATTAAATTGTATTTTTCTTTTGGTGGGATGTAATTGCTATTGCGATTTATTGCAACATAAAAAGTGTACTGGTAGAAAAATGATTTTAACACACGAACATGATCGCACAACTGCAAGCATTTTATTTCGTTGAATGTTCATTTTAGATCCGTACAAACCTCAGTGTAACAAACGACATAACAAGTATTGTATTTTTTTAACTCATAGCCATTCATACTCCCTATTTCATAGGATATGAGATATACATAAGATACATGCCGACAATAATAATCTATATGTCCATTCCCAATAACGATCCAGTAACAAATATTTTATTCTGTTGCAAGATGTTTATCCTAGTATTTGTTCGTGTAAATTGTTTAACGCACTGATTAGGTCAATCCTGGGTTTAAATAATGTTCAAGTATGATCCAAGTACAGAAAAAATAATGCATTCACATTGAAACATGCAAGTAACAGATGGGTCTAGTCGATTAATTTCTTCGTTCAAGGTATCTTTTTAACTTGATTTATCTGTAAGCTTGGAAACATAATATCATCGACATTTTTTTCCAAGCCGTTAAATACAGAAACTGTTATTCATTTTATTCTAGTAAACTCTTTTTCGACGTAGTCGTATACTTTTGATTTGAACTTCCGTTGGTATGGACGCGTTGCTAAGCAACTTCGTTATAATGTGACCAATCAGAATCTGAAAATTATTGGCTAGCGTTTCGGTACCGGAATAAGCAGTGTACTGCCCGGGGCCTTCTGAAACACAAATGTGTATATTTTTTATATTATAGTTATTTATATAAATCATGTTGCAAAAAAGAAAAAACAGAACACGTTATGTCAAGGTTTCTGGACAGTACGAAGATCACTTTTGTTTCACGAGGTGTTGTCCGGGGCCGCACAGCGTCATTGTTTTGGCTAGCGTTTCGGTACCGGATACAGTGTCTGCCCGGGGCCTTCTGACCTGTGTTTTTCGTCCCGTCACCTCTTTTTTCTTTTTTATTAATAATTTGATTTTGTTGAAAATTTACCGCCGTTAATGTACTTAACTTTTGAGGAAATAATTAGCATAGTCACCTGCATCAATATCACAGCTTCTAAATTTATTTGCATTTCTAAATCTATAAACCTTCTGTCAATTTCTGTCTATTTTGAATTAAAACCGTTCTTGGAGCTGGTATGCATAGTCTTTTCTATATGATCAGGAACCCGTAAGAAATGTAGACGCTGAGACAAAAATTTGTTTTTTTTTTCTGAAAAATGAAGATTACGCTGAGACAAAAATTCGTTTTTTTTTCTGAAAAATGAAGATTACGCTGAGACAAATTCGTTTTTTTTTTCTGAAAAATGAAGATTACGCTGAGACAAAAATTCGTTTTTTTTTCTGAAAAATGAAGATTTAAGTTAAACATACTGTACATGTAACAGGTCCATTAAATTCAGTCACATGTACAGACAGACAGACGAAAGGACGGACAGATAGTTGGTCACAATAGCAGGGGAGTTACATGGTGGGGGGGGGGGGCTCGAGCTCTTGGCTGAGGTTATTCGGCGAAAAGACAAAGTTTCCACCTATTATTTGTATATAATTTAATCAAATTATTTTAATTCAACATTTCTAGCGCGCAACTGTATCATAAATTTAATATAGAAAATATTCCCATATTGACACTACCATCGCATCATGCATGGGGAAGACTATATATCATTTATATAGATGGGGCTTAAAAGCAGTATATACATGTACATAACGCATGAAAAATTCTTTGAACAGGCAATACGGTCAGTAGAAGCATGCAATGTTTTCATATCTTAAAAATAAAGATCCAGTTGGCAGTACCAGAAATTTAGATTAACTGCAATGAAATACCTTTCAAATGTTTTTTTAGCTTGGTTACGAGTTTAAAATAAGTTCGTTTAAGTTCAACAGAAAAGACATATTATCAAATACTTAAAAGAGGTAGTTTCGTTTGAATACATTATAATTTCAAATGCTTTTATACTGTGTTTTTGCGAATAGAATAATAAACATGATCTGTAGAACTTTTCTTGGTATAGTTTATCTGATGAAAAAAATATGAGAGCTCGAAAAATATTAATTTCGAAAGACAAAAAAAACATACGTAACCTTTTATTGAACATGCTCGGAGACAGTATCGCTTCATGGGACTATATACATGTACTTGTTCGTTTCACAATCTTAAAACTTCAGAAAACATGAAAGATAGTCAAAACAGATTATGAGATTTTTTTTCTATATTTATTGGATGTAAAACATGAATGTATTTTGGTCATAACTTGGCCGATGGTCGTTTTTCTAAAAGTATCTTAAAATAAATTCTTTGCTGCTCTATCGCTTACTTAGTTGCTCACAATCATGTATTTGAATAACGGAAACATTTGAAATCACTTACGTAAACGAACTGAAAAACTTGCATGCGCACGGGAATCTCGTGTTTTTATATTTCATAAAAGCAAATTGTATACTTTTAAGAAATAGTGCAGAAGATCTAATAACTTTTAGAGATAGATGTATCGAAGTGGATTTATAACTTTTAAACAATAGTGATGTATCTTATTTGTGAAATAAACTTTGTTAAATCTTGTAATAGTCTAGTGTTGCAAAAAGTTGTATTAAGACTTGTGATTTACGTAGCAAATGCTGCAGCTATGTGACATTCAAACTTCTAAATATTCGAGCTATTATTGCTGCGAATTGTGACATTCAACGTAAGAGTTCCAGTAAATTCCGCTACAGGGAACTGTTGTGGCTTCGCTTTGAGGAACATGGAAAAAGAAGAAGAATTGAGACGAAGAAGAGATCCTGGGGTATGTAGGGCTTTCATTATAAAGGTTGTCAGTTGTTGAGTCAGATTCATGTTTCCTTAGTTTAATTCAAACTTGTTTTTTTTACATTGATTGTGAAAAAAGTACTTTCAACTGATATGAACTACTCTAAGCGCAGGCACTGCCATGGTTCATTTCTATAATAATCTTTCATACGCATATTTTATATCCAAAATATGTTTTTCTACTACATGTACCAATACTTTATTCTGTTGAAAAAGGAATCATTCTGAATGGTTCTTTATTCTACAGAATCACGTATAAATAGTAGACAAAACTACTTAAGGATATGAAATGTGCTTATAAAAGAAAAATATAGAACTGCTCTCGGAGAGTATTTACTGCAGCTCTGACCAGTTAGCGCACCAAAAGAATGAATGTTAAACGTATATTGGAGGTCTGGGCCAAATGCCGCTACAGGGATTTAAACCCTCCGTAGGAATCCGGCAGTCTGCGTCTACACCGCAGCGGCTCTCTTATTATCTTAGTACAACGACATATACAGCAGATTAATTGATGAGCTCCAAGTTCGATCACCGTCTGTCCAGTTTACCACCTCATCCTAACTGCAGGGTGTTAGACATCATGCGTCTCATTTTTAGTGGAAGCTACATTTTTGGAAAAATTTATAATTGACATTTCGGAATCTAGTAGAATTCCTAGTAGTTCGTCTTGCATCTGACAAGGGAAGTAACAATTGTGAAGAGCTTGCACAATACAGAGTTTGAGTAATCTCCCTTGCGTATTTGATCTTTGCCATTAACGCATTATGAAGTATATTTATTTTAAGTATTTTGCTGGTTTATCAAAATATAACCATGGATTATATCCCGATAAAATCACTGTCCACTCAGTGAAAATTATCAAAATATTCTACCCGAATAGACGTAAACGGTATACCGGTAATGAATGCCGGGAACGTCGTTAAAATGACATCATGTTTGCTCTGCTTTTTGATGACGTTAACCGCGATATTCGATATTTTATTGTATAAACAATATACATGTATGTGGGTGGGAATGACGACCTTCAAGGTCAAGGTCACCACCTGCGGAGGGCGGGCGACGTTCAAACGATGTCCACTCTCCACGTCGAACATTTTTCATCTGATCTTCACCAAACTTGCCGAACATGTTTATGTTTAGGCCAAGTTTGATAACCGATCGAATAGCCCTAGGCATTTTTGGAATATGGCCCTTGTATTGTCCAAAATCGGTCAAATTAGCCTTGTCCGCTCTATAATCGAACAGTTGTCATCTGATCTTCACCAAACTTGCTGGATATATCTGTGGGCATAATGTCTAGACTACGTTCGATGGCCCTTGAATTATCCAAAATTTGCCAAATTGGCCTTGTTCGCTCTCTGCCTGCCAACAGATTTTATCCGATCTTCAGCAAACTTGTCGAACACGTTTCTGGGTATAATGTCTTGCCCAAGTTCGATAACCAGCCAATTCGCCTTAAGCACTTTTGGATTATGGCCCTTGAATTATCCAAAATTGGCCAAATTAGCCTTATCCGCTCTCTGCGTCGAACAGTTTTCATCCAATCTTCACCTTATTTGGTGAAAATATTTATGGGCATAATGTCTAGACCAAGTGCGATAACCAGCAAAATTGCCCAAGGATTATGGCCCTTAAATTATCGAAGAATGATGAAATTAGCCTTGTCAGCTCTATAGTTCAAACAGATAATTTAGCCTTGTCTGCGCTTAAGTTCAAACAGGTTTTACAAAACATATGAACTGCCAGAAACTGAGAATATGCCGCCTTGACGGGCGTTTCGTTTTGACATTTGGTTGAAGTTTTATGGCAAGCTTCGTTTTCTTGTTATACCTTTGCAACTACAGATCCAATATTAATGCAACTTGACATAAGGACAGTACAACATACATGAAATCTATATATGGGGATGGGACCGATGACCTCCAAGGTCAAGGTCACTGTGAGTAATATACTTAGGCTATTATAAGGTTGCATTTTTATGACAAGTTTCGTTTCTTCTTATATTTTGCAACTACAGTTGCAATGGCAATAAAAGTTGACATAAGGATAGTTCACCATACTGGGAGTCCATGTATGGTTTGAGGGACACTCAAAATCTCCTACCCTTAAAAGTTTTTCGTGAAACTTGGGACACATATTAATTTATGGTACATTGTATGTACACTACTTGTAAACCAATGAAATGTGCTTAAAGATAACAGCAGAACCGATTACCTTGACCAGACATTCTGTAATAAGTGAATTCCTCAATAGAAGCTTATGTTCCATTTGAAAGTCCATGGTCTTGATAAATTCAAGTCTGTTTGATTTAAGTGCTAATACTTTAATTTGTCCACACAGCATAAAACAGTTATTGCAAAATGTGACAAAAATTGCACATTTCGGGAGGATCCATTCTTTTCTGCAAAAATAAGTTATGTGTCTGGTTGATTATTCAATTTCTGTCTGGTTGTTTGCACGTAACGAGAGGATCGATATCTATTATAATCTGAAGGAATAAGTTATTCGTCTAGCTACTTTCACGTATAGGGTAGATCGATTCATTTGTGCAGAAATAAGTTATTTGTCTTGCTACTTTAACATGTAGGGTAGATCGATTTGTTGTGCAGAAATAATTTTCTTGTCTTGCTACTTTCACGTTTAGGGTAGATCGATTTGTTGTGCAGAAATAAGTTACTTGTCTGGCTACTTTCACGTTTAGGGAAGATCGATTCTTTTGTGCATAAATATATTACTTGTCTTGCTACTTTTAACATGTCGGGCAGATCGATTCTTTTGTGCAGAAATAAGTTATTTGTCTGGCTACTTTCATGTATAGGGTAGATCGATTCTTTTGTGCAGAAATAAGTTATTTGTCTTACTACTTTAACATGTCGGGCAGATCGATTAATTTGTGCATAAATAATTTTCTTGTCTTGCTACTTTCACGTTTAGGGTTGATCGATTTGTTGTGCAGAAATAA
The DNA here is from genome assembly GCA_022818135.1 of Saxidomus purpurata. Classification (NCBI taxonomy): domain Eukaryota; kingdom Metazoa; phylum Mollusca; class Bivalvia; order Venerida; family Veneridae; genus Saxidomus; species Saxidomus purpurata. The sequence continues at coordinate 5,209,231 of JAFMSR010000003.1, read as the reverse complement.
GTTATTTGTCTGGCTACTTTCACGTTTAGGGAAGATCGATTCGTCTGTGCAGAAATAATTTGTTTGTCTTGCTACTTTCACGTTTAGGGTAGATCGATTCTGTTGTGTAGAAATAAGTTATTTGTCTTACTACTTTAACATGTAGGGTAGATAAATTTTGTTGTGCATATTCGTCTCGTTGCTTGCTCTTGCCTCAAGGATCGATTCTTTCGTGGGTGAATATGTTGTTTTTTTAGTTACTTGCAGGTGATGTGTTTGATGGCGTTTGCATGTATACCTTTTAGTTTTACTTTATGCATTGTGATATGTCTATAATTGAATGACTTTATGGTATTTTGTCATTGACGACGGCTGAGATTCGTTATTTTCTTTGCTATGATAATATCATTGATTGATCGGTTTTTAAAATTGCAAAAACACTCACTGATTTTTGTGAGAACAAAAGGACATGAACATCGACAAAAATAGATCATTAGAATATTAAGTCGTAGTTTGTTTTTCTAAAATTTCCTTATTTATTTTACAGAAATTGACAATAATGTATACATTTCTTAAGTGTGTATACTGTCAAAACATGATTTTGTATGATAAATTTTGAATCCACAGGTAAGATCCAGCAAATCAATTTATCAAACGCTTTCTGTACAATACAGGATTGTCTAACGTCACAGGCTGTCATTCCCGTTTTCAAAAAGAAATATAATTTTATCGGAAACAACAAAGAACAATATGTTTCTTAATCTGATTCTATTGAAAGTAGTCTATAATGCCTCAAGGACATGTGTAACGTAGCGCACAGTACTTTTGAATCGAACAATACTGACATCTGTTACATGTCTTTTGACGTGCTACATGAATCAATCACAACATTATTTATATATTTATATTTTTGCTGATCTATGGCAGTCTTATACTACGTAAGCAGTTTATTTCCACCTACATAGTTTTGGACAAATCTTTGCTATACAAAGAAACAATACACCGCGTCACTTTCATCTCAGCCGACAGCATTATTAAAAGATACTGCGTTTAGTTTTAAGCAAATTGTCCTCTTGTACCATTACACGTAACATATCTAAAATTATGTTTTGTATTTAAAAAAAAATAAACAAAGAGTAACAACATTCTCAAAAACTTATAAAGCATTACACGTAACAAAAGAAAATAAAACTTTTAAACAGTGAACAATTTAATTTTTCATGAACTTTAGTTCAAAACAGATTGCACATAAATTCCAATCAAGAAAAGAAAATTCACGAAATAATCTTTATCGTTCTTAACAACATCAGTAATCAAGCATGTTTGTATTCAAATCATAAACATAACATAACTGAGAAACACTAAATATTTTTTTAAAAAACAGGTAACTTAAATGTAAATAAAATGGCCATAACAAGTTAGTGAGCCACGTTGAAATGAACGTTGCATGTTTACAAAATGGCCATAACCAGCGAATGAGCCATGTTGAAAAGAAACATGTATACAGAATGGCCATAACAAGTTAGTGAGCCACGCTGACAAGGAAATAACATGTTTTCAAAATGACCATAAGAAAGTAGTGAGCCACGTTGACAAGGAAAATAATATGTTTGCAAAATGACCACTAACAAGTGAGTGAGTTGGGTTGACAGGAAAACTAAGATATTTTCAGAATGGCCATAACAAGTGAGTGAGCCACAATGACAAGGAAAATAATATGTTTGCAAAATGGCCATAACAAGTGAGTGAGCCAAAATGACAAGGAAAATAACATGTTTTCAAATTGGCCATAACAAGTTAGTGAGCCACGTTGACAAGGAATGTATCATTTTTCAGAATGGCCATAACAAGTGAATGAGCCACGTTGACAAGGAAAATAATATGTTTTCAATATGGCCATAACAAGTTAGTGAGCCACGTTGACAAGGAAAATATCATTTTTTTAGAATGACCATAACAAGTGAGTGAGCCACGTTGACAAGGAAAATATCATTTTTTTAGAATGACCATAACAAGTGAGTGAGCCACATTGACAAGGAAAATAATAGCAAAAGAAATCACATATTGCAATAGAGAAGGAAACACCAGAAATAGTATAGTTTGAATTACCGCCAGTGAATATTCAAGCTAAAGACTATATACTAGCATTGTCATATTGATTTGTCTACCTAACTTTAAAGCTGCTCGCTCTCAGTTACCGTTGAAAAAAACAATTAAATTGATATAATTATACATAAATATAAAACTAAAGGCTAGAATGAAATTATAAGCAAAAATCTAGGTAGGAAAATGTAAAAAAAATCGATTTAATATGTCGGTTACACGGCACCGCTGCACTATATGTTTATATTGAAATTTCAAAAGCGTTTGCAACGCTTTTGAATTTGGTAGCGTATTTTTTGCAATTTAGAGATATACGTGGCAGGAATTTATACTTGAGCCTTGTTATATGACTATATGTTCTAAAAAACGTTATTTACATACAGTTTGAAGAACTTTATTTTTTTACCAAAATCAGAGAGCGAGCAGCTTTAAAGTTTACTGAGAGACTTTACAAACGTACACTTCAGACTTTGTAAACTCAAAAGAGATCTCCTTTGTCAATTTAAATGATATTTTGCAAATTCTTTGATGAACCAGTTATGTTAATTTCATTTTAATTTTAACAGTTCTAGGAGAGTGAAGATTTCTTAAACAGTACATAGAAAAATCAAATTCACAATATATAATGGCTTTATTAGTGCTGTATAAAGCAATGCAAAGAAACAGTTTCATGTGTCTGATTGCGATTGTTGACTTGTAGGCCATGTAACAAAGATTCAAAAATGGTCATATGTCCCCAAAAATGTATCTCCACTTGAGGCATATTCTAGTCCATTGGGGGTAAATGAAATAAACCCAGCCAGCAGTCTATACCAGACAACATTGAGATTTCCAAAACCTTGATTAAGTAGCTGAACAATATGTTATGATTCTAAATATTGCTTAATTTCATTAAAATCTAGAAACAAAAGCATTGCTTACTCTACAGGTGTTAGCCGTCGTTCGGTGTAGCATCTGAATTATTCTCACATGATTTGACTTGAAATGACTGCGTGCTCTACTATTAAATTGAGAAATGGTTAATTTCATATATATATTATGAAAGCAAGTAATTTTAAAAGCATTTTAAACAAACAGTTTCATTAGTTGATATATTGATTTTTTAAAAAGCCAATAAAGTGAAAGTATTCTAAAACATATCATTGTATAACAACAATATGGAAACTAAAGAGATTATATCAGAGTTAAATTGGAACAAAATAAAATTACTTCCTTTCGACATAATATTATGAAGTAAACTCCGCATATAGTGAAATTCAGGATATAAATGGTCCCAAAAAGTGTGTTATATACGAAATTTTCTGTAGAGATGCTAACCAGAAGAAAAGAAGAGACAAATATAGAAACGTCTCGATATATACTCAGTTGCAAAAGAAAGTGTGCACGTTTTTATTTTAAATATCTCAATTTTGATAGAATATATCGGTCTCAAATTTCGAACACTATATTTATACACCATTTGCTATCAATTGAATGTGCTATCAATGCAAATTCAATCGATCATTAATTACTCTAAATTTTGATACCAAACATTTAATTCTAACACTATCGGATATTTCTCCTATATGCGCAAAGAAGGATTTGAGAGTGATAAAACTATTAAGTATATCACGCTAGACTTCCGGAACTATTTTTGACAGCTAAAATTCCCTCCCGTGTAATTTTCACACAACATCTACGAGTGTGCATGCGCTTAAACGCTTGGATTGGTATTGTTGTGAATGAATTCGAATGATGTAAAACAAATCGTAGTAAAATATTCTACACTTTCGGTATCGCCAGCAATATCAGAAACAACAAAAATAAGACGAATAGCGTTTTATTTCAGGAGTAAAAAAGAATAGCCAACATTTCACGAAATGCAAGGAATGCACGGAAAACTACAAGTTTCAAGACCAAGACTTCATGAAAGCGCAGCAAATGGTACCCAATCGAACATTTTTTTGTTTAGATTAACGTGTAAGAATGAAAATAGATTTTATTTTTGAGTGATATACCGGTTATTATATCACTGTGTGTCGTGTAGATGCTTCGTAATTAATCACTCAGGCCTTCGGCCTTCGTGATTAGATTGCTACGCATTTACACTCCCCACAGTGATATACTAACCGGTATATCACTCAAAAATGAAATCTTTTTCCTAAATATTTCAAAAATAATACATACAATTAACAAAAACCTATATGCACGCTTTCTTTTGCAACATAGTATATAAGGATAAGAAGTCTTGACAGCAACAAACAGTATAGACCCCATTTGAGTACTTATGGTATGTTAATATTTAGAGCTTCATGTCCTGAACCTTCGCCTGATCCTTCTTCGTGTTCTGTATCACGTATATCTCGCTTGTGAGGGACTACTAGAAAGGATCCTGCAGAGCGCTTGTCTTTTTCGCCATTCTTCTTGGTATCTCGAGATGCCGTTGCTTCCAAATCAGATTCTGTGTAGACTGAAGATACTTCTTCTCTAGCATCCTCCTCAACACTGTTATTTGCTTCCTTTTCTCCAGTATCAGGACCATCAAGTTTATCCCGAGAAGCCGTTTCTTCTAAATCAGACTCTGTGTACATGGAAGAATGGTTAGATAAAGTGCCATTTTCTGGTAGTTTCTTGTTGGAATCTTTGGTAAATTTGGTCAGTTTCTCAGTGTTCGGGTCAGGATTTGTAGAATTAAGATGTGTTGTTATATTTTCAGCTTTCTCATTCTTTAGATCGTCGACGATTTTAAATTCTTTTACCAAACCTGCAACAATTAAAATATGAAAACCTGCAACAATTAAAAAGCAGACGTTTTAATTTAACGGATCACTACAACACTATTCATTTCTTATTATTAAATTATTCATTTAATATCCAAAAATGGCATTTTAAAGGACGCGTTTCATCTCTTTTTTATACGCTGTCCATTTCTTATCATTTTCATTATTTAATCTGGTTTTATGTGTACAATTGAATTTAAATCAGAAAAATTAGAATATCAAAAGCATGTTACATACTTAACGTCTCAATATACAATGAATAGCATATTAACATTTTTGTTATTAAATCAAAGTTTGCGCTAGTTGCAGTGGTAATTTAAAAAAATGAATTCAGCACAATCTACTCACTTAGCGGATGTAGCCGTAATAATGAATGACCAATCTAGATTAAAGAGACATATCCTAAATCTTGGATCAATGTAGATAACCTTAAACAATTTTATAAAATAATTGATAGGATTTTCACCAAACCTGAAAGTTCCAGCTAAAAATTCTAGCAAATATCGGTAATATTAGCAATGTTGTAGTTCCGTAAAGCCTTCATAAACACTTGTTGCATTATGTTTTGGTTGATACCGATTTATTATAAAATGTCGATATATTGGCATTTTGTGCAGAAACGAATAGATTGGTTTATTATTTCAAGTAAATTTAACCTATATTTACAATTTTGATAAAATAATTTGCTAGATATATAGAATGTCCCTTTAAAGAAATGCTCAAATGTTTGACAATGAAAAGACTTACCAATAGATTTTGCACAAACCGTAGCCGATACAAAGCTGAATAAATTTAGCACAAAGAGTTGTTTCTTGACCATATTCGGCTACATTAAAATTCATGATAAACATGATAATTCATTACATTCTACAAATGTATACCTAATCCACGCCATGATTGCATGACAACACGATCGAAATCTAACTGACTTTTTCTTTATATGTTATTTCTAGCATACCGGAACATATGTGCGTCTGTGAATTGAAATAGATTGCATTGTAAGAAAACGTGTTGCTCTTGGCGTGAAATGTAGTAAGATAAGAAACTATTGTCACAAAGACATAAAAGATTTTTAGATCAATTTTCTAATGTTGACGTCATATTATAATAGCTGAATTAACAATTTAGGATTTCGTTGCCTTTCAAATAAACTATACAGTTGACACTTATGTTTTGGTATTATAATCTTTGGAGCCTGGCCTTTTGTAGGCCATTTCAATTGGATATCTATGGGCATTGCTGTAAAAATTCCGCGTAATATTAAAGATTTACTCGTACGTAGCTGTCGGAGCAAGTCTGTATCGTCATTTACCTAGATTTAAGTTCTCCATATATATATTAGTTTTTCAATCGTTTATTTTACATATCTATACTCTTAGCCTTTTGGCAAAAGACAATATGTATCCAATCGTATTACTGAAAAAGTTGCAATTCTGCAAATGCATGTTATAAGACACATATTACACATACACTGTAAACAGTAAACCAAGCCTTTATAATATTTCTTAGAATCAAACTAAAAGCACGCAAATGCTATTTCTGAAAGAAGAACATAAAAGTGAAAAAAAAGCTAAATGTTATTTCTTTTATTAAATTACATTTAGTATTCTGACAAACATTTCTATACTGAGTAAAAATGAAAACTTTACAGATTTATAATGGGATTTACTATACAAGAGAAAGAAACACCAAAATCTTATATGCAGGAGGTAGAATTCAATCATTTGTAAGAATGTTAAACTTTATCAGTTGTAGAGTAAGTTTATGGAAAAAAAAATTAAAAATCATCAAAGGAGCTTTGAGATATATGGTCATTAATTCACCTATATATTCAATTCAAAGAGAGGTAATTTAAGAATTTGAATCTTTGGAGTCTCAACTCTCGCTTTTGCATTGTGCTTTCATAAAACATTGTTGAGTTTTCTAGTATAGAAAGTATAGAGTCAGAGTGATATACATTGATTTAATATTGTGTTAAATATTTTTATAATTAAAGTGTAAAGTTTTCATTTTCGGTGAGTATATGTACGGCACACAAAATATAAACGCCAAGTGTCATGCTTAGAAAAGGTGATTGAAAATGTACAAGACTATTCGGAAACATTAAACTATTGCAAAAGTTAAATGACCACTTTTCATTTACTTGGCAATGGACAGTACTACCCTTTTGATAAAAAGAGTTATTATATACATACATTCATTGAAACACTTGATAGAATACTACAGAGCTTGTGTCAACAGCTTTTTACTCTCTAATTGAGCCTGTTTCACTTTTTATCAACGATTCGCCATTTAGGTACGCATGCTTTTGTCGCATGCCTATTGATCCTGTGCTGAAACACATGTATATGTTGTATAGAAGGTTAGAAGACATGCTGAGGTCGTCAACCGGATAGCCTTGAAAAAAATCGGTCGTTGCTTTGCCGTCTGTTTCAGTGTCAATGCGTTCCTATTCAGCAGAATAATTCGTTTCTGCAGGATTGTACATAATTTGCCACTTGATACGTGTCAGATCTGTCTGAAAGCAAGATTCATGAACGATTTGAGAGTTATTGTGATCGTGCGACGGTCATCGTCCGTCAAGTGTACGTACGTCAACAATTTCTTCGAACGAAATCTCCTTCTGAACCGCTTGACAGAAGTTGATGAAACTTGGCAGTTATGTTCCATGGTAGGTCCTCACAGAATTCCATTTCAAAACTTTAAAGTCTGCTAAGGCCTAAGGCTTAGATATTTGGCATGTAATATTGTCTAGTGGACTTCTACCAAGACTTTTCTCATCATGCCCCCAAGGTCAAAATTGGCCCCGCCTTGGGATCACTTGATTTACATATTAGGCTTGTGTAGTAAAGATTTCAAACCGATTCTTGTCTAAAACCACAAGGTTAAAAGTAAAGATATTAAAAATGTTGCATTGTGTAGCGGACCTCTACTCAGATTGTTCAAATCATGATCACCGGTTAAAATCGACCCCGCCTCAGGGCTTACTTTATTTGTGATAGAGATATTAAGGACAATCTTTTACACTCAACATTTATAAACTGCCGGCTATAGCCGACTAATATATGGTTGAAACGAGAGAAAAACAAAACCAAATTTTAAAAGGGCAAAAGGTTGGATGCAATAAAGCGATATCTTTTTACGATATCTTTTTATAGGTATTAATAGATTAGTTCTTCTTCTGTTGTTGCTGTTGTTGTTGTTGTTGTTGTTATTGTTGCTGCTTATGCTGTTGTTGTTTTTGTATATATATCATTGCCTAAAAAATCTCATGCAGGGTTTAACTTTTTCAACCAGCAGCACACATTTGAAAGTTGTTACTAGCCTGTTTGTTTTTTCGAGACGAAAGTTATTTTTGGATATTTATTAACATTAATTACTATGGATATACGTCTTTCGTATTACTAAAACGGACAAAATGACCTTTAATCTTTAGTACGATGCAACAAAGCGTTATGTGGATAAGGTAATAGAAGCAGTTACAATGCTGTAGCACTGATATATATGACGTCAGTGTAGCGCATGCGTGTTTCTATTTTATTTGTTCGATGCAATGAAGTGTTATCTGCCGAAGCCAGTAGTTAGTCGCTACAATGTTATAGCACGTATGGAGTATGACGTCAGTTTCGCGCTTTTATTTTGCTGCGGAACAGTCGCAATATTGGAACCGAAGTTCCACTAGAATTCGTTCTATCGATCTTCTTAGGTGAGTTGTTGAATTTTTATGAATGGCCGAAGAAACTATATTATTGATATATTGATAGCGTTGTGACTACAGATTATAGCCTGTTTGTATTACGATTTTTGGGCTTTATAATAGCGACCACGGTGATGACCTACATTAGCAATGCAAAATCAATTAGAGTTGCGTCCCTTGAATGAATCTAATGAATATTTATGAAGCGCTAAATCAGCCCAAGAATGGTGCCGATTTATTTCGCTTTAGAAATGATTAAAAACGGAATTGCCGGAAAACAGTCTAATTTGAATATTTAATTAAGACCTTTATACCTCGGGGAAAACCCGCAAATTATCCGAAAGCCGTAATTTATCAGTACAAAAACAAGTGTCAAAAGTTTGACAACTGTTGATTTTCCGTTAATCGGTCGATTTCGCTTGGTTTTCAGGTTTTATTTGAAAGGTTTGATTATACTTTAATGTTTTCACTCATAATTATAAACAATGAAGGAATTCAGTCCGAACAAAACATGTTGACATGTACAAAAAAGCCAAAATGGTGGTAGTTACGAAAAATTAAATCCCTGTCAGACTACATAATTTTTAGTCTGGAAATTTTAGTGTCTTTTCCGTGCAGTAACAGTGAGTTAGTTATGGGAGATAGAGCGGTGGTATACGTAAGATGACGTCATTTTTAAATAATGAATATGCAGGAAAGAACAATAGAAAAATACAATTTTTTTTAATATCTTTTGTTAGGAAAAAGCGCATGTTATTTTTTTCAGTGTACTGAGTACGTTTAAATTATTGTAAGGAAAATTTCATGTCAATATCTTGTTGGTGAATTGTTTTTTTTTATCAGCTGGAAAACCAGAAAGTAATGTTTTTATCAGGTCTGTATAGATCAGATAAATATTCTGTGAAAATTTAACTTGCGCTTTTTCTTTGAAAAAAACTTTTTAACAATTTTACTTCGTTGTTTCGTTTTAGTGCCATCGGGCTGTTTTAGCTCATTCGGGGTATATACTTACCCCAATCGGGAGATATGCTCAGCCTGTTGAAGTACAGCCGTGGCCATTATTCTGTTCACTGTAATCAAGGTCTTTCAAATAGTATTTGAAAGACCTTGCTGTAATGTAATACAGTGATCGTCTCATATAACTGTTAAGTTATAATTTTTAGCTCGACTATTCGAAGAATAAGGAGAGCTATCCTAGTCACCCGAGCGTCGGCGTCGGCGTCGGCGTAACCACTTATGTTAAAGTTTGCGTACCACCTCTAATATTTTCAAAGTCCATGGACATATGGCTTTGAAACTTTGCACACTTGTTCACCATCATGCCCCCAACCTGTACACAGGAGGAGGTAACTCTATCAAGCATTTTGACAGAATTATGCCCCTTTTTCTACTTAGAGTTTACGTTAAAGTTTGCGTACCACCTCAAATATTTTCAAAGTCCATTGACATATGGCTTTGAAACTTTGCACACTTGTTCACCATCATGCCCCCAACCTGTACACAGGAGGAGGTAACTTTATCAAGCATTTTGACAAAATTATGCCCCTTTTTCTACTTAAGAGTTTACGTTAAAGTTTGCGTACCACCTCAAATATTTTCAAAGTCCATTGACATCTGGCTTTGAAACTTTGCACCTGTTCACCATCATGCCCCCAACCTGTACACAGGAGGAGATACTCTATCAGCTTTTGACAGAATTATGCCCCTTTTTCGACTTAGAATTTACGTTAAAGTTTGCGTACCCCTCAAATATTTTCAAAGTCCATTGACATCTGGCTTTGAAACTTTGCACCCTTGTTCACCATCATGCCCCCAACCTATACACAGGAGGAGGTCACTGTATCAAGCCTTTTGACAGAATTATGCCCCTTTTTCGACTTAAATTTACGTTAAAGTTTGCGTACCACCTCAAATATTTTCCAATTCAATTGTCATCTGGCTTTGAAACTTTGCACACTTGTTCACCATCATGCCCCCAACCTGTACACGGAGGAGATAACTCTATCAGCATTTTGACAGAATTATGCCCCTTTTTCGACTTAGAATTTACATTAAAGTTCCAGGATGGATTTATTTTATATTGTCAATCACTGAGAATAGTCGAGCGCGCTGTTTGTCTTGTTCATTATCTGTATTGTGACGTTTTTGAATGGCATTATGATATCACTATGCATTATTTATATGTTCTCCATGACTGTACCGTCCGTCCGTCCGTCCCGTTTATGTGCGGAGCGTAATACCTAAAGTATTAAAGGAAATCAATTGTTTCTTCATGTATTGATATAAAAAGACAATTGATGAACCACAGTTTCCAAGAGGCATAACTCTATCTACATTATTTTTTGACTTGCTACGCTTTGTTACTTTTTTTTCTGACCGTAACTCAGAAAAAACTGAAGAGAATTCATTGATACTTCATATTTTATCTCCGGGCAATGAGAGGAAGTGCAGTACACAAGAACCATAACTGTAGCCACATCATATTTTCAATTTCGTGCCAATATAGCTTAATTTCCTTTGCAAGTTTAAAATGCCTGTCGCTACTGACATTTGGGTTCATTGAGCGAGTGCCAGGGGAAGTCCTATCCACTCCCTGGTTTGACGAAAATCAATATATCAGTCCTTATTATCCTTTCAATGATTTGCTTTTAATCTTAACACTGATTTGGGTAGTCTTAAGTATCAGGGGATTTGTTGAATTGTTTGAAATACAAACAGAGACGAGCTGTTAGCGATTAACATGAACGTTGAAAGTCGTTGAGTTGAGAAATCTAAAGACAAATAAATCGCTCAACGATGTATCCCTCCTGGTTAGGATGCCGGAGCCAGCTCAAAACTGAAGTATTCCTTACCCTGGTAAAACTTTATAATTTTCATGTCGCATCGCGGTAGTTCAACAGAATATGCTTTACTTTAACCCAATTCAATGCTACAGTTTTTTTTAAGGCTCAGGGAAATAGAATTACAGCATTGGTTCCCTGTAAGACTTTAGAACTTTTGCGTCATGACAGTTCTACAGAATATTTGCTTTAGCCCAGTTCAGTGCTGATACACACTTCTTTTTTTAATTTTATGACAGTCTATCCTAGCAGTCTGACAGCGCTATCAAGCTTTAGCCGTGCGAGAAGCGACAATATTTTTACCGTTTTGCCACTCTTATATTGGTTGAAGTCTTGACAAGTTTAAATGCCAATATTGGTATTGTTAGGTATCTGACTACGTAAAAAAATGTTTCGTTTTCTTGCAGATGTTGTCTTGTTTGGTAGGTTGTACGTGTACATAGAAAGCAGGTTATGTGTTTTATCGTTTTGTTTTTTGACATTAAGACTCGTTTTTTTTTTCAACATAAGTACATTTTAACAAAACTGAGTCTATTACATGACATCTACAACTGCATTTTATAAATATACACTTCAAAGGAAAGACAAGTTAGAAAATAGTTTGTCTTTAAATAGAAGAACTTGTTGCGAGGAATACACCGTTGAAATAATTTATTAAATCGGAGTATAAGATGTAAAAATATTGAAGATTGAAAATTGGAGGATTATGGAGGTGGCCATTTTGAATTTTGTGACGTCATAGGGCTGTAATTCTATATTCATGCAGGTATTACTGTTAAATTAAAAAACAGCAGCTTCAAATATATATTAAAACATGTTCACCTGCATGACACTTAATTCATGTTACAAATTTCAGGTGAAAAACAAGCATGAAAAAAGAGAGTAAATGGAATCCTAAATTAAGTTTTGAAAGAGGGGCGTGTCTAATAGTATGTCTAATTTGCATATATTTGCATATTTACTAAATCTTACATTTCTCATGCCTCTTCTACTTTTTATCCGATTTCAGAAATTCTTCCAACGGTGAGTTTGTTGTAACAGGCTGTTTAATTTTATACTCAGTTATATTTGACTTGCGTATTCTTTGAATTTAGAGACGAGGAGAAACTCATACGCAGCAGAGCAACTTTTAAAGTAATTTCTGTTGCGCCTTTTCACCTAATCAGTTCCCATAGAAACAGGATTCACGTTCATATCACTCCATGTGTCTAGGTATCTAGAGTACCACATCTAATATCATAAAAAAGGTCAAAACATTTCAATAACTTACTAGATTCTTTACTCATATAAAGTTTATTGATATGAGTAAATACTGACGAGACCTGGACAGCATAAAGAAATAATTAATGAAGCTTAGTAAAAAGCATTTTGTATTTTAAACAATAACAATAACAACATCATTTAACAAATTTTCTAAAGATATTTCTTTGGCTTAATTGGAACTGATATATTGTACTAAATAAAGTTAATAATGTTTTGGCGTGTCTCCAGAACCCTCGCCTGATCCATCCAAACTATCATCTTCTCGCGTAGTTGGTGGGTTTGAATATGTATTTGCGGATCTTTTAAGTAACTCATGATTTGCATTGTCCCGAGAAACTGTTTCTTCCAAATCTGATTCTGTGTACACGTCTGTCAATTCTGTATCATTTTTAGATTTATTTTTATCATCTTGATTTACTGGTTCATTGGGTTTTATATCTGGGCCGCCAAGTTCTTCCGAATCCGCTTCTTCCAGATCGGATTCGGTATACATGGAATCAGCTGCATTGTTGTTTTGTGTAGTTTTTGTTGTTTCCTTTGTTCCAATTTTGTTGATGTAGTTTGCAGCAGTTTCTTCGTGTGTGTGTTTTGATGGTGTAAGACGACCATTTGCGTTTTCGTTCTCATCTTGCTTGTCGATACTAAATTCTTTCACAAACCCTAAAAGTGTAAAAAGGAATGTCATGACTTCCTAGCACATGGTACACGTGTCTTACAACTGACGGAACAGTCAATATATTTTAATCTTACAATATAAATACGAGAGATACCTTTAGAACTTACGATTTCATATTGCAAACATAATTTTAACAAATGTAAGAAAAGTTGCTTTTTTAAGAATCAGATTTTAAATAAATATTATTGTGTGTAAAAGAAAAATTGAAATATTTGTGGGAATACGTAGAATTCATGACTTTTCTTATATAACAAACGCTCTATCAACCCGTTCTTCGGTTTGGAAAGTCACAGATACATTAGTCCTATAACCAATGTATATTAATTGGAGTTTCTGACGATTTTCTCTTCATATTTTTCTTATCATTTGGCGCATGTACCTTTACTCCCATCTTTAATTTTTGAAACATGCTTAATCATTATTTGTCTCTGAATTGATACGATTTTTATTTTGAAATGCTTAATTCGTGCATATTTAACGTCTATGATATGCACAATAGCATGTCTGATATATAAAAAAAATGGAAAGAGAATCACTAATTCAATATAAGCTAAATTATAAACAAATATTACATCAATATTTGAACTGCGCTAAATTTCGAAATAAATACTCGTTGCTCTGTAAATGTGGATTATTCTTGCAAAAGCACAGAAATAGGCAATTTATTTGTTTATTTTATTGTTTTAAAAGGGAATAAAAATTGCAAGACTAAAGTTGATCGTATAGAAACTTGTTAGTCCTTTTTAAAAATTAAACTTGTGAATAATTTGTTTCAATAAGTTATATAATTGAGAATCAAGCGTTTCTAACCAAAACTCCAAGAAAACGGTACAAACTGTCTTTATAATAATCATTATAATAAGTATTATATTTTTCTAAAAGACTTACCAATAGATTTTGCCGATGTGGTTATTGTTATAGCACATAGTAGATTTATTATTAAAAACTGTTCCCTGACCATAGTAGGTACCATTTAAATCCATGTTGTTATCAGCTGGTCGTTATAAAGATGTCTCTTGTACCACGCCGAATGGTCATGATCAGAATAACCGTGACGCGCGCGCTTTTATGTTCCAAGCCTTACATACAAAGCCTTTCTGGTACATTAGTTGTGTTTTCCATTAATACACTGTATACAAAACTACGTAGGTGTGTTTATGAAACGCGTAAAGATCAATGTTTATGAATTATATGCAATGCTGTAGGGAAGAACAAATGATCGTGTCACAGGTGCAATAATTCAAAAACATTCCACAAGTTGTTTATTTGTATAGGTTTTGTAGTTGTTGATGTTGTTGTTGTTGTTGTTGTTGAGATATCTTGCATCTAAAACAATATTGACTTTCTGCGACGCTAGAGAGCCCCCGTGATTTAAAAAAATATCTATGGCATCCAGTAATGAATGTATGAAGTCAGTACAGTTTCACCATCTACATGTTTGCATGACAAAAACTTTAAGCACGACTCGGAGTAACCACGGGTGTTATTACATTTAAATCAAACGTTTAGTAATATGTGCACTTGTAATTTTATTTCTTGAATAAATATTTTGTGTTGACATTGTGATCTGCCCCGTTCTAAATAATCACGTTTTCCTAATTCCGTTTAATTTTGCAGCGAATGAAAATCGTTTGCACAAACTTCCGTTGTAATGGACTTAAACTCGATCACGCGAAACACAGGCACATGATTTCTAAGACACCACAACCTACAACTGGCCAATCGCCAAGTGCAATGTCACATACAATGTTGTGTCACGTACGTTGTTAAAGATTCTAATCAGTAGTACAAGGTCTCTATAAGAATTTAATTTTCACAGGCCCATTCCACCGCCGTAAATATTATAAACACCATAGGCATTGAAACAAAATTAAGTCTATTCATCTTGTAATTGCAGTAATATCTTAAATTGTCTTTTAACTTGGGGCCTCATATAATGCTTTCCCACAACGTACATATACTATGAATTCTACTTATTTAAATACAAATTTTATCACACGGTCCCATTATCTTCAGCGTTATTTGTATAAGCTCGGAAAGACGAAAATATTGTAATAAGAAAATGAAATAAAACGGTAGGTGGTCGGGATAATCTCTTGGCACAAGTCATGCTCACATATAACACATCACATTTACAGTCTTGTGGTGATTGGCGACTGGCGGGCAGCAAAACAGCAGGCGCGGATACACAGGCGGCCTAAGGTATTGACTATCTACTTCTGACCGTAACAGCAGTAGCTTCCACATCACCTTATAATAAATGACGAAGGGACTAGAAAATGTGTCCTTAACATTGCCTTCTCACCATACCCGTGCTAGCTTACATCATCGGCAGACAGACCAGGACGCCGGACTGCACTGGTTGATAAAGAAGTGACACAATACAAGGTCGACATCGCTACACTCAGCGAAAAGCGTGTTGTTGATGAAGGGCAGCTGAAATAACACCGATGTAGGTATACCTTTTTCTGGGGTGGACGGCTCAAGATGAGCGTCGTGAGTCTGGAGTCGGTTTTGCCATCAGAAACGATATTGATAGTAACATGACAAACCTCCTAAAAGGTATGTGCGACCGGGTGACGACCCTTCGCCTACCACTTGCTTGGAAGGAATAGGCCACTGTTACCAGCACCTACGCCCTTATATTGACAAACCCCGACGAAATTAAGTACACGTTCTATGACGATCCGCACCTTCTGATCACTGACACACCCAAACAAAACAAACTAACAGTAATGTCTTGCTCCTACTCAAACGCCGCAAAACATGGCTCTCTCCTTACAAATCTTATGTTCCAACTACCAATACGGAACAGAACATCATAGATGCACCCCCGCTTTAAACACTGGTATAGAAGAGATTACATTATAAAATTTGATATACATATATATATAAATAATATATATGATAACATTTGAATATTTGGACAATCGTCTGGTTTGCCTAGAGAATACGTGTCATGCATTTGCAGCTGCATTTCAGCTGTTTCAATTGTTCAGACCAGATTGATGCAGGTGAAGGAAAGTTTGCTCAGCAAGAAAGCTACTGAGATTCAGGGCTAAACATACGCATAGAGTTCTAAATGTTTCTACGAAGCTATGGTGTATTTAGCAATGCTTACCGATATGCCTACCCAGTCTTATCCTTATGTTGACATTATGCACCGTACCGATGGAGGAGTGTTTAATCTTCTACGTTTGAACCTCCTGTTTGCTGATGAATGCGCTCTCAACACAGCCACTGAGCTGGACATGTAGTGCTGTCTAGAAAAACATTTCAATGCCTGCGACAACTTTGTTCTTACCGTCAGCACGAAGAAAACACACGAAATGTTCCAACCAGCTCCTGATTCACCATATTAAAAGCTAAAGGTCCGGTTTAGGAAGTCGCCTCTAGCTGCAGTGGATATATAGTACACTCTCCAGGAAAACCAATACATGCAAGTGCTTTCTTAGGACGAATGCTAGATACAGTGTGGAAACGCAGAGGGTTCAGTACCAAAACCAAGCTTAGTGTGTACAAAGTTGTTGAACTGACAACATTGCTTTATGCCAACGGAACATTGTCATTCTACTAGAGACATGCCAATAAACGTAACCATTTTATCGTGGTGTGCCTGCACAAACTAAGACTAAGACGGCAAGACACTGAATTTCTCTAGTGTGCTTACATGGTGGGCATACATTCCTACGTCAATGACAAATCCGATGGGCAGAACGTGTAAGGTAATTGCCGAACTCTTCATAAAACTTTTTTACGGCAAGCTATGTACAAACAGGAATTCGTTGCCATCGAGGACATCGAAAACGCTATGAAGACTCAGCAAAAGATTCCATGAACGTGTTTGGCGATAATCCCGGCAGTTTGGAAGATCTGACTGAAGACCGAAACGTCTGATTCTTGATGATCAGGGGGAGGCTCTAAATCCTACGAAACTGACAGCACCAGTCATGCCCAGCACAAAAAAAGACGACAGCTGGAAAGTCTAGGACCACCTCAAGTAGTGTGTTCCGTGCTTGGATTGCATTGCATAGCCATCTACGCACTTACACTCTAACTAAAAGACAAACCAAATCAGATGAGGATGGTCGTATTTGATTTCGAAGGACACACACCATTCAAATTTACAAAAAAGAATACCGTGCACGATTTCAAAGGACGAACAGCGTTCAGATGTATGCAAAGAATGGCCGTACACGTCCTGTAATATAACTGATTGTGCAGTGAAGAGTCGATTATTATAACTTGCAATGGTTATTGGTGCCCAAAGGAAGAAATTATGTACACGGCGCCAGGAGTATACAGCAATACTATACACGGCTCGATTATCCCACCGGAGACGGTTTAAGTTGTTACGTTGTCGTTTACGTGTCTAGCTGTACAGAATAAGTCATGCCCATAGTGTAAAGTACCTAGCGGTACTTTCTCCGCACATAATCCATGTAAGATTTCCATGGAAATGGTAAAATAGAATACTGGATAAATAGTATGTTTTAACATGGTTTTATTTCATTAACATATACATACAGCACAAGTTACAACAGACTCATATATAAAGATTCGCATTTACATTACAAACAATATACTTTTATATTTACAATTGATGATGATATTGAGAGGATATGTGTTTGTCTTCAATGGATTTGGAATATATCTAAACGAAAAGTGATATACTTAAGATATTTACATGAGCGCGAAGCGCGAGTGATAATGTGAAGATTGTATCACGTTGAGTTGAGATATATTCCATATCTATTCAAGCAAAGTAATTTTCTTTTTATTTTATGCTAACTATTAAAACAAAAGCCAAATTATGTGTATGCACTACTGAAAAAAGTAGTTCCGGCAGACCTATATCACCCACACTGTGACTGATGTGATACAAGATGGCTGCATTTCTTTCACTCTAAAAGCAATGTAGATTGTCCGTTGCATGAACGTTTTAGCACTTTTTCTTCTGGCGTAATATTTGCTTCCTTGTCATAGTATTGTGATATATATAGGAGAACAGCTTAAATGATTTGCAAATACATATGAGAAAAAGAGGCTTATATTAACACGTAGCATGCTAAATTTCTGAATTTATACAAGTCCATCTTTAAATTTGAGCAGAACCATTTTTTCACAAGATTGGTCACTGAAAACTTACTGACATAACAGCAAATAGTGCAGATCGTGTGAGATATTTGAATAATTTCAAGTACAAAGTATAAGTTGACATACGCTGTAGAATGCCTTCAGAATCACCAGTACAGGCATTCAAAAATGTTCAAAGGACTGTCAAAGTGATCATGGTAAAATGCTAAAATGATAGTCAGTTTTATTAAACGATGCTTTTGTAACATCGATTGAATTTTAGGATCTTATATCGACTTGATGTATGCCTTCTTGCGTTACCATTATTTGTACCATACATCCCGGTTGTACGCTCCAATCGCCGTTTATATCTTTGAAAAACCTGAAATAGAAATATTGGTATGCATGTAAAATGATTGATCTTATTGTAAATGTTGTTTTTACCAGTCCACGGATTATTACCACAACTTTGACAATCTCCTCTT
Organism: Saxidomus purpurata; assembly: GCA_022818135.1. NCBI lineage: Eukaryota > Metazoa > Mollusca > Bivalvia > Venerida > Veneridae > Saxidomus > Saxidomus purpurata. The sequence continues at coordinate 5,190,353 of JAFMSR010000003.1, read as the reverse complement.
TAAGCACATGCACCCGTCAGACCTTTCAGGAAACAATCACCGAGAGTTATTGCACAAGCTTGAGTCCTCAATTCCAGTTTTAATAATAGCAAATGTGATCTGGTAAGGGGTCTGTAACATTTTCTTGCTTTAATTGAGTTTATATAATAAAGTGAAACGATTTTTTTTTGTTTTAGTTTCGTTTCAGTTTGGTTTAATGTTACATCGATTGTAGAAGAAGTTCTTGCAAGTTATATTAACTACTCTCTATTACCGCTAACAAGAGTTCTGATGAGCACTGTAACCAAGATGAGATTGTGGAGTGTTTTGATTTTACGACTTCGGTAAAGCAAGGCTTCCAAGAAATAAAAGAGATCTGTGTATATAATTACGATTGCATTTTGTGTTGTGTAAATAATAATGCATTCTTTACTGTGCTCAAATGCTGGCATATGTTAGCGTTATGTAAAAATTCTTTTTGACGTAACAAAATGACGGGTGGTAAATAGTATGCGTGTTGCAGTTGTTTCCCTTGTCGTTGTATTGTAAGTTAAGATTATGATGTTCTAGTACCAGTAAGATTTTAAAAAGTACACAAGCCCTATACGAAGTAAAGAAGAATATCACGTGCGTTTTACTCGCTTCCTTCCTTTCCCAACATGAGTTCATACACTTTATCCCTTGTCAAGTTGTTGGGAGCTAGGGTGTAATAAACTTGTTTTTCCCCTGGCTGTGACGTCGTGTTAGCAACAGTCTGAAATAAGATCAGATAAGATCATATAGGATAAGTTCAGTCGGCAACAATATGATATAAAACGTGTTAGAATATTCTTAAAGAAGAAATACAACTTTAACTTCACACTTCTCCTATAACATCTGGTCGTTCGTTACTGTTTATGTATCGAATGATTTCACCGCAAAGTTGCTATTGAAGACACACCTTTATAAGATTAGAATAGTGTATTTTAGTCAAATGTTAATAAAGGTAGAATGTAAGTACACGTGCTTCTTTGTCATACACAAACCTAAAATATGTCACATAACTGTTCCAACACTTAAATTGATATCTGATTTTACGTCATATTAGTTATATTTTTATCCTGAACGTCTTACCTTGTCTGAGTAACACATAACAAAAATGTTCATGCTTACCTCTATACGAATCCCTGTATCTGTCTGTGAAGTCCCAGCAATTTTATCTTGATATACTTTCTTTAATATACCACCTAATGAAGAAAGAATTACATATTATTATGTAAAGGTAATATTTTTAGGAAATGAGTGAACGATAATCATCAGTAGATAGTGCAATGCAATAACGTTACAAATGCCATCACCCAAGCGATATTACAAGATCATGTAGCGTTGGATATTGACTGGGAAATAAATTTGATACTAACCATCAACGGGTCATATAATTCTGTTAAGTGGGTATTGGAACGTGGATTAAAACAACTCAAAAAAGAGATCACACGAGACAAATTTCATAAAATGTTCACTTCCGGTGATTACAGGGATTTTTAGGTGAATTTCAGTGTGTTATGGGACCGACTTAGGCATAACGCCAGAAGACATTGTAATTGCGTCTGCAGAATATTGGATGAGAATTTTTCGAACGAGAGAGCTGACGTCATAGCATTCACCATGAATTTTCAACAAAACGGGCCATATTGTATGCTGGTTGGCCCAGTTTTCGTGGTAATTAGAACCCTTTATAACACTACGGAGTACAAAAAATTAAACAAAGAAACAACCAAGGTCAAAATATAACCAAGAACTCTAACTTTATCTACGACTTAATTTATTTATGCTGGTTGTCACATTGTTTAAACAGCTTCCAAAATATAAAGTGTGTTGCCTATGACGTCACAGGAATATGTGCACCAGAAATCGTGGGACGACCAAAAAGTTACATCGCACGAAGTGTCAATATGTATTTCAGAATCTCGTTTAAAATTATGTTTTATGTCTTGTCAATCATACAGTTGTTACATAAAACAACGTCCTATTCTTCCAGTAACAGTTTTAAAAGCATCATTTCACAACACAAAATGTTCAGACTCTCTTTGGGAGTACCTGAAGCACTTTTAGGTATAAGAACCCAATTTTCGTAACGGATATCACGGAAAAACATCAACTGGAACATATTTACAGTTTGGTTACTTCAGTTGTTTTATTTAATGAGAGCAATGGGGACAGAAAAAACTGTCTAAATACCACGAATTCTGGACCTACAACGAATACTGTGCCCAACACCATATAATTATGCCAGCTCAATATATGTACTATTTTTCACATTTCAATTGTACAAATGACAAATAAGTTGGAGTAGGAAACTCTGTGTTAATAAACTTTAATAACTTTCTTTAAATATGAGTTAGGATTTCTTCTTTATAACCAATATACGTAAAACAAGTTTATAATGGCATGGGTTTATACCATAGGAACTGTTAAATGAAATGAAAGAGAAATTAAACATTTAATCTTATATACAATAGTATTTTTAGAAACTAACGCAAAGGCTCGATTCATATTCATTTTGTTATATACCGACTAAACATTCACAATCAAGGTATTAAATTTTACACTCAAAATTATTTGTTATTGTTTCAGTTACATATTACACTGTTTATTTTTGAAAGATTAAAAAAAAACTTACCTTTATCTGGGTACATGACCTCAAAAACGCTGACGTAACCTACAACTGCCATAATCAGAAATATGTAAACGCGCCTTCTCATATGTCTGTCCATAGTTACTGAATATAATCAGCAACTCTCACTTACACCATTAAATGTAAAAAGACCAACAACAGATCTGGAAAGAAAGAAGTCGGCTTTCGCTTGTGATACATAATCAATGATTTTTCAAACTTCTAGCAGATGGTGCAAATTCTTGAGGCTATTAGATTTTATTACTTGGTTTAGAGAATTGTTCAGTTTTCCTAAATCGACGGATGAGATTTAAATAGACATTAAAGCTTACAATAGCAGAAACTGGTCGAAATGTGTGAGAAGACAGAAAATAACCCATAATCTATGCTTAGTTACTATCTTAATAAAGCAGGACTAGGTAAGGTCTAACAGCAAAGTGGTATACATAAAAATAAGTAAGATAGACAGGTCTTTATGGACATGTTCGCATAACATAGAAAAACAAAATAATATTACATTACAAAATTCAATTTGAAAAGAGTAACTGCTTTAACAGCACTATCTATCGGTGAACAAGAAATGGTGTATGGGAAACAATTAAAAACATATGTTTGCCTAACAAGAGTACTTCTTCTATCTTGATACATCGAGAAAACATGGCGTATTCAATAAGTTCTCATTACCGTTATTTACGTCTGTAATTACTGACAACATCAAGGTGTCGCGGTGAATGCTGCATGTGATTACTGAATCAATCAAGCCGCAAGTTTGCATACGCAGAAATGTTTTTGTACATTTTTCGCCACGTACGAGATAACTTATTATTCTTTACTCGCCTCAGTTTTGAAAATGAGCAGCTTGTTTTGACAGAAATTATTTATTGTACGTACTGGAGAAACTTAACTGCCAAATAAACACTTATACATTGTACTTGATTCGAACCTATTTTTGTGAAGATGGCATCGTCAAGTTACAACATCCGATTGGGCTACCTATTGAGTAATTGCGCCAACCCCAAAAAAGGGCCATATAAAACTATTACCACGTCATCTGTGTTGCCTAACAGAAACATTATGGTTAATACTAAATTAAGCATGAAATGTGCAAATCCCTCTTTGATATCGATCAGTATCTGTTACATAGCAATCAGCAACTCTTGGCTAGCAATCAAGAACTCTTGGAAAGTGGTTAGTGACTCTTGAATTGCAAACCACACCTGTGACATAGTGATCAGCACCTATTGGATAGCGATCACCATCTCTTACAAAGCGGTTCGCTACTCTTTATACACATGGTCACCTCTTTAAAAGCCATAAACCTCTTGATATCTACTAGCACCTCTTTCATACCGATCAGGACCTCTTTCATAAAGATCAGCACGTTTTGGACAGCTACATCTATAGAAAAGCGATCAGCACCTATTGAAAAGCGATCAGCAATAAAGCGATCAGCACTTACTGTAAAGCGATCAGCACCTCTTGCATAGCGAACAGCACCTCTTGTATAGCGATCAGGATTTCTTGTATAGTGATCAGGACCTCTTGGATAGCGATCAGCACCTTTTGAATAACAATCAATACATCTTGAAGAGCGATCACTACCTCTTGGATTGCAATCAGCACCTCTTGTATAGCGATCAGAACCTCTTGGATAGCGATCAGCACCTCTTGTAGAGCGATCAGGATCTCTTGTATAGCGATCAGCACCTCTTGTATAGCAATCAGTACATCTTGAATAGCGATCGTTACCTCTTGGATTGCAATCAGCACCTCTTGGATAGTGATTAGCAACCGTTTGATAGCGATCAGCAACTTTTGCATAGGTCTGAACATCGCTTGAACAACGATCAGCATCTCTTGTATAGCTGAAAGAACCTCTTTCAAAGCGATGTGTGCCTCTTTCATTGCGATAAGCACTTCAGGGATATCAATCAGCATCTTTCGCGGAACGATCTGTACCTTTTGATTAATAGTCAGTCCCCCGTGGTTACCGATCTGCCCTCTTCCAATGCACTCTTGGATACCATCACGCAACTGCACGACCCCTCTTACCGATCTGCACTTCTTGCATTACCTAATAGACAGCGATCAGTAACTCTGGATTGCGATCAGTACTTTTTGAATAGGCAGTAGCACCTCTTGGAAAGTCATAAGCACCTTTTGGGTAGCGATCCGTTTAGTTTTGATACCGATGCGCTCCTCCTGGTTAGCGATCCGTACCCTTTTGACAGTGATCAGAGTCTTTTGGATAGCGATCTGTACAGTCCTCTTGGATAGCTTCAGATTAGTAATATTAGTACGTGGACATCAGTAACACCTCTGGCATTGTGACCAGCACCGACTGCATGTTTTATGGGCTTCCGTAGAGTCATTCTGTATGCATTCTGATAGAAGTGACAATTTTCAGAATGTTCAAAACAGATATTGAAAGAAATTGAGTCACTTGCGTCCATGCTTTTGACGACTTTTTATGGCTTGTTAAATGTAGAAAAATAATATTCAGGTAGCTTTTGCATAACAATATTTTGAAATAAACCATTCATGTCCCATGCGAAAATTTCATTAAAGTTTCCTTTTGGGTTGTTATTGCAACAAACATTCTTAAAGATCCAACTCGTTTGATCGTTTTTAGTGCCTAGATTTTGCTTGCCTTATTTTGTTAAAATATCCGAGTAAACTGTTACACGAAGTTCCATGACGCATATGTTAGCGGACGCCGTTGATGGCGAACAAAGGTCATTCAAAGAGCATGCCCAGAAGTCAGAATAGTCTTCTGCGATATCCCCAAAGCCTTTGACCGTGTTTGGCATCGTGGTCTTCCAGCGAAATTGAACCCGCTAAAATAACTACAGGAGCTACTAAACTGCAGCATAGAAAACTTTATAATGAATTAAAATGAGAAACCGTAGCAGACCGAAGGAAAATACAACATGAACTCGTAACGTTTTATAAAATGGTTAACATTTTAACACCAGATTATTAGTCAAACTTAATTCCGGAAACTACCAAAAACTGTTATCAGCTTTGCAGTGTAAATAACATACCAATACCAAACGATCGGACACAATTATATAAAGATTATTTTCTCCTTCAGCTATACGCGACTGGAATGCTGTCTCTGACGATGTAAAATCAAGTTCCTCACTAATTATCTTTAAAAGTAAACTCAGTGCAAACCGTCGTACCCGTCCCCCCACCCATTTTATTTGCTTAGTGGCACTAGGCGCATATTATAGTGTGTACATGTTTACGTCTTTGTTGCAGCCCTTTGAACTATGATCTCTGCAGAAACCAAAAAGTCGACTCTCCTCGCTGTGCATATGGCGAATTAGAAAATACAAATAATTTCCTTCTATCTTGTCCCAACTACAGTTTACAATGACAATTCTACTTTGCTAACCTACCATGTCCTAGTACATTACAAAACCTCTTATACGGCTCAGAGTACATGTCTCTAAATGAAAATAGCCATGTCTTTCGTCGAACTCAGGAGTTCATTGTCGCCGCGCGACGTTTCGTGTCTTAGTCGGACTGGGGTGGAACCTAAACCTCATCAAACCTAACCACTTGACGGAATAATGACATGAACTTGAGATCTGTAGTGCAGCGTAGTTCTAATTTTACTAATCTCTCTTTTCTACAACTTATTTTCAAGTTTAGCACATTTCACGTGACGTGTACGAACCAGCCACTTTATTCAATGTTACAAGGAAATGAATTTGTAAAAGTCTTTTAAAAGACTTTTTTTCAAATCCTTTTTTGTGTTACTTTGTATTAACTGTTTGTACGTTTGTCATTGTCTTATTACATGCTTACTTTGTATTGTACTGTACATGATTTCTTAAAAATAAATATTGTTTAAACGAAGAGTATACCCCGAAGAGCTAAAACATCTTACTGATGTTTTTTATCAACCATTTCAGATGGTGTGATTCTGCATTGGGCTCTTCAGTGTATTCTAAAGTTGTGACCCACTGTAGTCTGCCCGCATGATACAGCTTTCGTTTTATTTAATGGGCTCTAGCCGGAGCTTGGATATATATCAGTAATAAACACAAATACTGGAAATAACTTTATTGAAGAACACAAAAGAACATATTTAATAAACAGTTGTAAATTGTTGCAATAGTGACGAACACTTCAAGAATCTGACTGCGCACTGATCAATGAATATGTGTATCATAAGTTAAACAAAAATGTTCTGAGATCGCCCTCCATTTTTTCATAATACATTTGTTTATTTATTTATTTTTGGTATACACTTTCTCTGCGAGTAACATATGACGTTGTAATGACAAATGGTGATTCCTGTTTTACTCTTTACACAGTGTAACTGAAAACACCCAATTCAGAAGAAAGAACATCGTTATTGAATAGAAGCAAAATGTATTCAACTTTTGTTTGATAATCTAGGGATTGATCGCCGCCTCTCAAAAATAAGGTTGTTTGACAAAACATGAGACATCGAACAAATACACACCCGCATATATATATATGCATTTACTGTTATTTTAAAATAAGAATGATGTCTGCAACTTTAAGTCCCTGGATCACTTTGAATTTACTGATATAAAAAAATCATTTACTTTTATGATAATGGTACAGCCATGTTCTCTTCACTCTTAAACAGTGTGTGCATATGCATTTCTATTGTATTCAAGTCCTTTCTTCACGAAAAAGCGTTGCCAACAATCCTTTCTTATATTTTGCAATAGCATTAAAAAAAATACTGCGCTATATTTCTAACAAGTACTTGCCGATTTAAAAGGCAAAGTTAGGAATGTTTTGATGCAAATAAAGGTCATTTCCGCCGGTAAGACATTTTTGTTTCGGTAAAATAAGAGCTACATGTAATTGTGCTCCTTGGGCTTTAGGTCAGCAAACATACATATACACTTAACCGATTTAGAAACGCAAAGATGTCCCCTGTTGATCATTTTTATTTGAATGACGCTTTTGTTGTTTTTTTCCATTTAAGTCATTTTTGCGATGAATTATTGAAACTTTTACAAAAATTCAATTTTATATTGTTTTTGTTGTGTATGAAATTTGAATAAATTTGAAGCACGATAACAATGTTAAAATAAATATTTTGCAACTTTTGCGTTTCTAAACCGGTTGAGTGTATGAAATATCTTGATCACACATACACGTAATATCTCTTAAATATGACTACCTACATTGTATACACAACTTTCTACAAACTTTTAACATAAAGGTAATGTTTCCGTGTAACGGATGCTGAACAATATATAACATTTACAGGGAAATATGTTAAGCGTCCAAAGAAATCAATAGATTAGATAGTGATTTGTATCACTCAACGAAACAACGCCTTGGCTGTTACCGTCAATAATCCAAAGTTGACATTTTGTAACAGGTCAATGATAACAACTGCAAAAACAACTGAAGTTAAAAATTAATATATTCAACGCACTTCATACATGCAACATCAGCACACAGGCATTCAGCATATAGCAGTAAATTTGTTCAAAGCAAACTCTTTGGGGTTAATTGGATTCAGGTCAATGCATCTTCAATCTTAAAAATATTTTTTTACTGTTTGTTGGTTTCCATTACAAAGGACAGCAAAGAATAAAGCAAGGCCACATAATGGTAGAGCAGAGTCAATATCTTTAATTTTGCACATACAATTTTGTACATGGACATTCTTACTGGTAGTGAGGTTTCATTTTCACTTCATAATTCACATTTTGATAAAATACAAGTCGTTTTGACAATGATAAATTAAAACACTGATACATAAAAGAGACTACTTTTGTGTAAACATTTAACTGCACATTTACCTGCAGATTTTGACTGCTAATACATGTACATGTACCTGTATGTCTGTATGACATACACAATAGAAAAGAGTTCGGCAGTGTCTTCCCTTTTAACCGTAACTACATGTACTCGCACAATATTATTCACCCAATAACTATTATTACAAAAAAATACATATTTACAGCAAAACACTTTGCGACAAACTAATGAAACAAAAAATACATGAACATGGTACACTTAACAATACATCAACATATATTCTGAGGCAATGCCCTCGATGAGGTGTTCTTCGGTCACTACAATTTGCTAGGCTTCACCAAAATGTGGTGTCTGTATTTCTTATGCGGACGTTCCTTTCTATGGAATTGAGATGACTATATGTAGATTTAGTAACTAATCTTTGTTTTTGTTTTACTTTCCTAGTCAAAATTTACAGAAAAAAAAATTAAGATTTTTTTCTCATTTTTATCTGCGTATAAGACAAATACGTTATTTCTTATGTGAATTCAAATCACTAATTGCATTTTGAGCATCTCAAGCACGTTGACCTTGTATTGAAATAGTATGGTTATTTCCAAGTGAAATATAGTACATTTATAGCAAATGCCACACACTTGTCATATAGAATCAACATCTTTGGTTTTGCACATGTATAGACATTCATACAGATAGTAAGATTACATATTCAATTCATAATTTACATTTTAATAAAATGCATGTCGACTTTAAAATGATAACTCTAAACATTAATACATAAGTGAGGTTACTTTTGCGCAAACATTTAACTGCAGATAACTGCAGATTTTGACAGCCAATATCTGAATGTCAGAAATAGTTTGGCAGTATCTTTTCATTCAGCTGCAACTTCCAAATTACAATATCATCTACGAAATCACTTATATAACAAAATATACATATTTACAACAAATAACTTTGTGACAAACTAATCAAAACAAAACAAATAACACTTAACAATGCTTTAATGCATATTCTCATAAAGCATTATTTAGTCTCTACAATCTGCTTTGCCCTAGCAATTTTTGCGTTTGCATTCCTTTTGCTAGTTGGATGGAAATATATGAAAGTATTTTTGGATCTCAAGTCCAGTTTTTTGTCATTGATCATTCTGCGTACATCACTGCTTGATACTTTGATAATGCCCATTTTATTTTCTGGAGAAAACACACCTTTCTCTGTGGTTTTGTATTTCTGGCATAAAACATGTTTGCTTACAACATATGTTGTTTTTCTTGCAAAAGCTGTTTCCATAATTCATTAGGTTTTCTTTTTTTCTATTTTACTAGATTGAATACAAAAGAATGTTCGTTATTTCCTTAACTGCATTGTAAGTACAGAATTTGCCACATTGATTCATATGAAAGCTGTTATCAAAAGCATTTTCGAGGCTGTAAAGATAAACACGTGGAAAGGGTATTCGATCGTTACACATAATGAAAACACAGTGAAGCAACGAATTCCAATCCTTTTCAATTCTTGTAACAGCACTCAGACTGGTACTTACATTTTTGAAACTTTTACCTATAGCACTAAACCTTTGAAATAATCGAAGTCACGCCCACTTTCATTGTATTTGTAATTTTCTCTGTCGAATAAAAACGCTGGTCTCTCGTCATAACCATACAGCAGACAATCTTCTCTGACCATCTTTGCTAACCTTTCCATATAATCCATTGGCACTGTGGAATACGCTTGACGCAAAGCTTCAATCTTTTGCGTAGTGATATCACGCCTTTCAGCAGCCGACAATTCTATTGCATTTAGCAAGGTCTTCTTGAAATCCTTGATGTCTGCCTTATTTATCTCTTCTTTAATGTACGGTATCGGGACATATTTTGAAATCACACCTATCATTTGGAAATAAGACCAAGTTCTAACAAAAAGACTGTGTATTGGGATTCCAGAGGTCTTTAGCAATCCTATGGTTACAAATAAATGTGTTAAAGGGCCATTAAATGACAACAGTCTAAATTTAGATACAACGTCAGGCGGATAATCGCCGATAATTTCTTTCGACCGCCATTCGTTTAGCAAGATATCCCAGTCTGACTCGAAGGTTTCTAATTTGGCTATATAGTCAAAGTGGTACGTACATGGGTTACATGACTTGTGACGTATTGGTCTAAAATGTTCATCTAGAAACTGTCCTTTTTCATATCTGTCAACGACATACTTGATTAGTTCTGCAAAGGTGACATTGTTGCCATATTTAAGACTGTTTTCGGAGGGATTTGTTCGAACCTGTTGAATGAGTTGCGTCCCTCTAGTTAGCCAGTCTTTCTTCGGAAGAAAGAAGATGTTGCTGTAAGTGGAGAGGAAGCGTCCGTATGGTTCACGTACAAATACAAACGAAAATGCCTTCTCCATAATTTTTGACGCATTTTCAAGGTTGTTTTTCACATTTATTCCATGTTTCAGCAAGCAGTCCGCGTCACAGCCGCCGAAGATTTGTCTCATAACTTCCAGTGAGGAACTTGAACCGCACCTGTTTACTCGGCAATAAAGAACTGTTCTGTTTGGGCTCATGTGTGCTCGTATATCAGTATTATTTGCCGTCTCGTTGTATCCCAAATATTTACAAGCATTTTCAACAATTCGCAGCCTCTCTGCATTCGATTCTCTTCTATCCTTTGGAATACTTTCCTAGAAACATACAAAAAATGTATTTTTACAACATCACATCTTTGAGACAAATGCATATCCTTTTTAAGTGAGCTTTTTACCTGTTTCGGATATACTCTCTTGTGGTAAATAGATTCTGCCACTGAGTAATAATTAGCAAAAGGACTGCACAGTGATTTATTGGCCTAGTATCGACAGGACTAAATTTATAATAATATGCCTGCGAACTCACCTTTTTTATTATTTGTGTATTCTCTGCATTGAAATGCCTTCCTTTTATTCAAATCAATCAAAATGCATATAATTGTATGAAATGTAAAAATACTTTAAATATTTTTTTCAACATTGCAGTTAAAGTGAAACTTGTGTCAAAATCTTAACATACCTCTGATGGCATTTTTTCAGCAAAAGTACGAAGTCTGCCTTTATCTTTCCATGGCTTATCTGTAATAGAAGGATAAAAGTTGAAATTCAAATGATGATTCCTCAACAGACCAACAGGCCAATACAAAGTCTTCCATTTTGCACAACAATGAGTTGCATCATTTTGAAATGTGTTTGGGTCTGCAAATCGTCCCTCCAAGAAACAAACTCTTGTCCTCGTTAATAGCTTCCGGGGTACCGTGACTCTTAAATATAATACTAATTCAATGTGTCTGAATTTGTCGAAGATTTAAAACCAGGAATGTCAGTTAAATTTCATTTGATCCCTAAAACCAACTGCTATAAAATCATGACGTAATTGGACATAATGAGCTAGAAATGTTTCTAACAGGTCAAAGGCAATGAGCAAATATATATTCCGTGAATAAAGATGATACAAAAGTAATAGATCCGGAGCATAACTTAAAAACTACTGGTTCGAATTCAATACAACTTCATACAATTGTCAAGCACATTAAGAGAAAGTGCAGTGCGCAAAACCATAACCCCATCTTTACTAATTACAGAGTTATTGCCCTTTGTTACTTTTCCTTGTCCAGCATTACTTGAAAACTACTGGTTGGAATTCAATACAACTTCATACAATGGTCAAACACATTGACAGCAAGTGCAGTGTAGAAGAACCATAACTCTATCTTGACAAATTACAGAGTTATTGCCAAGAACAATATTTCTCTTTTAGTTTTTTGCAAGGTATTCTGTTACTACTAACTTCCTCAGTTAATAAAGCAGTCTTTCGGGGGTATTAATCACATTTAGTGATATGTCTAGTCTTGATATATACTAAAAACAGAGTATCAAAAATATTAATGTACCAAAATCAGTGCCTAAAATATATTCCAGAATCAGTTCCTCAAATATAAACCAAAGTCATCGCTTTAAATATATACCAAACTCAGCGCCTCGAACATATACCAAATGTAAGTGCCTCAAATATATACTAAAATCAACGCCTAATATATACCAAATATAAGGGCCTCAAATATATATCAAGCCCAGTGCCTCAGATCTATACCAGAATCAGTTCTTCAAATATAAACCAAATATAAGTCAAAATCTGTGCCCCAGAAATATACCAAATAATTTTATTATAAGTGCCTCAAACATATACCAAAATCAGTGCCATGAATATAAACGGAAATCAGTACCCCAAATATAAACAAAAATCAGCGCCTTAAATATATACCAAATATAAGTGCCTCATATTTATACCAAATCAGCGCCTCAAATATATATACCCAATATAAGTGGTTCAAACAATACCTACTTCGATATATACCAAAATCATTGCCATAATTATATACCAATATAAGTGCATCAAATTAAAACCAAAATCAGCGCCTCAAACATATACCAAATATAAGTGTCTAAGATATTAACTAAAGTCAGTGCCTCAAATATATACCAGGATGAGTGCCTCAAATATACACCAAAATCAGCGCCTCAAAAATAAACCAAATAATTATATTATACGTGCTTCAAATATATACCAAAATCTGTGCCATGAATATATACCAAAATCAGTGCCTCAAATATAACCCAAAATCAGCGCCTAAAATATACACCAAATATAAGTGCCTAAAATATACCAAATCACTGCCTCAACTATATATCAAAAATAAGCCAAAGTCAGTGCCTTAAATATATACCAAATTCAAGTGCTTCAAATATATACCAGAGTTAGTTCCACAAGTATTTGCCAAAACGACTACGGAGTAACAGTGTCACCAATGGCTATTAAGATTTAAAAATGTGGTTCGGTAAAGGAGAAATACATTTGTACTTGCATATTTTTATGAAGAAACGCTGTGCTTGAAATATCAAACCCTAATGACAAGACTTTCTGCAAAACTCTCATATCATACACCGAAAGACTTTAATAGCGCAACACTTTGAAAAACCTCTGTAAAAATAATTTATTTAACAATTTTAAATGAAAACCTATGAAGTAAAGATATTTAATCTAGTGTCACTGTTGTGTCCAACTTTAACAGAAATACAAACATGATAAACACAATTTCATTGCTTCAAAATCACCCTAAAAGTCCGAAATCACAAATATTCAATATGTTAGCGTGAATGCAGGTCACTTGAAGTGCTGCGTTATTACAGTAGTTCGGTGTATATCAGAACTCAGATATTTAGAGATATGAATGGAGACAGCAGTTCTCTAATATCTAGTGATATAACAAATTAAGGATACACCAGGGGCTGTTGAACTTATACCGATTGTGCCTTCCTTATAAAAGGAAGTATAGGCAAGTTGCATATCATTTTAAAGCTTATGAAATTTCCTTTTCAACTATGTAACGGGTTTTTTATTATTATTTTGTATATTTACGCAAATACAGATTTTGCGTTTTTCTAAAATGTGATTCAACTCTTCCATTATTCAACCTTGGTGGTCAAATTTTCCTGCCAGGTATCTACACGGTATAATTTACAAAAGGGTATCTTGATTTAATTTATTTCCCTAGGGAAAAAGTTATAGTAAAATCAAAGTTTTGTACTGGCATTTTATGTACCACCTACACCAAAAGGGCCATAAAGTTTGAATGGAATCTTTTATCAAAATTCTGAGATACGCTTTTTAAGTTCATACATCAAACAGTCCCCTGTCAAGTTTCGTTGCAATTTGATTCAGAATTGATGGATTTGAATCAATTAGAACATTGTATACAAATCTGTGATTGAACTTCTGGAAAATGAAGAAAAATGAAATCTGAATGAAACCTCCCATTTACACCCATAAAATATAAAAGTACTGCCCTCTCCTTAACACTGACCAAGCTAAAGAGCTTATGGTACTACATTTTGTTAAAACCGAGTTAATTTCTATGAATATTAATGAGATTTTAACAAAAATTCTTGGTAATCTACCAATGCTGGACACCTAAGTTTGAATAGCTTAATAAGCATTAAATGTAGCAATAAAGTCAATCACCTGGCAAGCTATAAAATGGCCATTATGTTGTAGAGGTTATTCTGTGAGGGGCATTACCATTATCGTGGCAATAAATTACATCAGCATGGATTTAGAAGTACAGCTAAAAGAGAAAATGTATGTAATGGGATAGTACCAAATGTTTTAATGATACAATATAAAGCTTTGTACATTAAATATTTAATATTTTATAAGAACTTAATAATTGGCAAGCAATGTTATGTTTTATTAAAAAAATCTAGCAATATTATAAACTAATAAATCAATGATGTTGAAAATTGTAAAATTTAATGTTTGTATCGCTACATATGACAATACTTGCTGAAAAAAACACCTTCTGAGATACATACAGGTACACGTGATACCAGGTGGTACTGCCTACTAAAGTGCAGACTGTGCAGGCATAAATTAATAGCTGATAAAAGATTGAACAGAATGTTTGTCAATGACATGTTAATAGAAATATTAGTATCAGCTATGTGTATGCTTCAATCAATGCCCTCCTTTTAAATAATACTTGCTGGCTTTTTTGGATGTTTTTATCGTGATCACATAATAATACATTTAAAGTTGTTTCTAATTTAAAGTTATCTTCTGGTGCCAGATCTATTAGTAGAGAGAGTGATGTACTATGATTCTACATATGTAAGGGCCAATATATGACATTCTACATGTTTGAAAGGGCAGAGTGAAAGTTACCAATGGGTATTAATTAGCTTGATCTAGCAAATTACACAAAACATGCTTGTGAGAGATTCAAAGTTCTAATTGGAAACACTCACAACTTTTCATAAATTCAGTTATCTTTTAAAGCAGGTATAGTTACTAATAACTATTTATTATGTTGATAAGTCCTGCAAGTTTCCAACTGACCTCACTAAGACAGGTCAAATCATTGTTATTACCTGGAACCAATTCAATTGGAATTTTTCCCTTACAATGTATCCCCTTGAGAAAATTAATGACCTTCCCAGGCAGATGTTAAATCAAACAGAGCACTTATTTACTGCTACCTAGAATAATGCGATAAAACACATATTTCTAAATTACTTGAAAAATAGTTTTTATCGTGATGATAGAATGTAAGGCATTTAGATTATGTAAAAACCAAAAAAATGACCACAAATGATATATGGACCCCTGGTGTATAATAGTGATATTGGCGTAAATGACAATATTCTGGTATCTGGAGCTAGGAACAAAGGTAACAATACTCTAATATCTACTGATATGAACGCAGTTGACAATTATTTCATTTCAAGTAGTTTTAACTTTGATAACAATACTCTGAAATCAAGTTATATTTGCGTCGATAAAATTACACTGATATCTAATGATACGAACGTAGATAGCAATATACTCTAATATCTGTTGATACAAACAATGATAACACTACACTGATTTCTAGTGATCTGAACACAATTTTCTGATATCTAGTTATATGTACTTAGATAATAATACAGTGATATCTAGTGATATTAACGGAAATAACAACACTCAGATATCTATGGATACAAACACAGATAACTGTACTCTTATATCTATTGGTATGAACGCTGATAACAGTGATCTGATATCTAGTGATATGAACGTCGTCAAAACAATAATATCTAGTGGCTGACATCAAGTGATAGGGTACTCAGAGATCTAGTTATATTCACGTCGACAACATTACACTGATGTTATAGTGATATGAACTTAGATAGCAACACCGTCATATCACTATTTTGATATAAACAAAGATAACGATACTCTGTTATCAATTGATATGAATGCAAATAACAAAATAATACTAGATATATATGCACGCCGTCAATATTACCC
This sequence comes from Saxidomus purpurata, assembly GCA_022818135.1. NCBI lineage: Eukaryota > Metazoa > Mollusca > Bivalvia > Venerida > Veneridae > Saxidomus > Saxidomus purpurata. The sequence goes on along the minus strand of JAFMSR010000003.1, from coordinate 5,174,082 downwards.
TGATTATAGTGTTATGAATTAAGATTACAATACCGTGATATCAACTGATATAAAAAGTTTAGTGATATGAATGCAGATAACAATACTCTGATATCTAGTGATATGACCAAATAGAACAGATAGCTAGTATAATGCATGTCGTTAACAGTACACTGATATCAAGTTTTGTGAACGTAAATAACGGTATTCTGATTTCTGAAGACACTAATGTGGATAATAAAATTTCGACACCTAGTGAGATGCACGTACATAACGATACGCTGATATCTACTGATATACAGGTAGATATCAGTGCTATTTTATGTACTGATATGCATGTTAATAACTGTTGATATTCACATATCTTTTGGTATGAATATCGATAAAAATACACTGAAATCTAATGATATATACAACGATGAAAATGCATGTAGATAACAATGCTCTGATATCTAGTTATATACACCTCAATAGCAGAACACTGATATCTAATGATAACCATGCCCGTAACAATAGTCTGATATCAGTGATGTATACGCCGATAATAGGGCACTGATATCTAATGATATGCATGCCAGTTACAATACACTGATATCTAGTGATATGCACGTCGACAACAGAACACTGATATCTAATTGTATGAATGCCCGTAACAGATATCTAGTGGTATACACGTCAATTGCAGTACACTAATATCAAGTGAAATGAATACCAGAAACAATTACACGTTGATGTCCAATGATAAGAATGCCAGTTACCGATATCTAGTGATATACATATCGATAACAGTACACTGCTATCTAGTGATATGAATGCCAGTAACAATACACTGATATCTACTGATACACACGTCGATAACAGTACACTGATATCTAGTGATATGAATGCCAGTAACAATATACCGATATCTAGTGATATACACGTCCATAACAGTACACTATTATCTGGTGATACGAATGCCTGTAGCAATATTCTGATATCTAGTGATATACACGTCCATAACACTATGTACTATTTTGATATCTTAGAAAATGAACTTACATAACAATACTCTGATATCTACCATCATATACCATAACAGCATCACAGTCAGCAGATATTTAGCCGTTATTCTCCTCCCTGGCAAAAGCCCTAAAGTGAAGTTAAGGAACTTAATGGTATGACGAACTTACTATGAGATGTTATTTTCGTTTCAGTTGGACAAGCATTCGTAACATTAGTTACCGACAAAATCATTGCACTTGGGTAACACTTGATTAAAATCTGTTCATTTAAAAAAAAATTCCCTTTTGCTTGTATTCACTTTATTAAAAGGTGAAACAATATATTCAAAAGTGAATGGATCAGAGTAACGAAACTAATACCAGACAAGTACAAAATTTGTTGCAACGAACACTCTTTCAAAAATAGTGTATTCACTGTTGGAATATCCAGTAACGGGAGGAATAATGAAGAACTATCTTTAGTTATATAACAATTGATATAACACGTTTACAATCTTATTGATTAGATCTGGGTTCCCGCGTACACAGTTACCGGGGTAGTAAGAGCCTAAAAGGATACTTTTGACGAACGCCAAGGACCGGCTGATATAAACGTTCTTCATATCGTACCTCATTCCTGAAATAAAAATACCACATGAGCCTAGCTGATACTTGATCTCCAAACCGTCCGCCTCCGTAGTCGAGCGGTTCAAATCACTGTAACGTCTCATAGAGTGAGAGTCATGGGTTTGAGCTCGGCTACCGACCATGTCTCTTTATTTGAGAACATTTGGGAGTTTCTTATGGAGAACAGGAATCTAGTACTGGTTCTTTAACGATGGTAAGATAAACTACCCGCCTGTTAAAAGCACGGTTGGAACTGGTGTTCAACTCGTTCAACAACTATACAACTACGATCTCCAAACCGACATTCAGCTCGAAATAAGCTCACATGTTATCATTACTACCAAGTATCATGTTTTGACTTTTAAATGAAATTCAATGAACCATGAAAAATGTATTGACGCACACGCTTTCATTGGCTTTAAAGTTCAAACAGTTACAAAGGCAACATGTTTAATTGATTAAAATAACACAAGAAAGGTAGTTCTAGGATCAATATACTGTAATTATACATCATATACATTTTTAAATGGATACTAGTCACATCATATTGTTTTTTAATTGATATACCGGAAAATGGTGGAACTAAGTTTAAAGTCGGAGCATTTTAAACTTATTTTAATAAAATTACATATAACATATTATAATCCATATTATCTAGAATTATCTGTGTTTCTTTTATTGTCATTTTTGGCTATTTATTGCAAAAATATATCAAAATTACTAAAAGTACTTTACCTTCAGATCCCGGTGTTCACGTACGGAAAGCTAGTTTTCAACTTCCGCTTTATTCATGTCATATCCGCCTATTTAGCGCGACCATTTTGGTCGATGTTTGAGTTAATGTAACACGTGTTTCTTACACAACATGGTGTCAAACAAAAGACAAGATGCGAATTTATCCTGATGTGTTTTATTCTTGATTAACTGTTGTGTTGTGAACAGACGTAGAAATGCATTTACCTTAATTGAAAAGTTAAGGTGTGTTTCGTATTCGATCAATTTGAGCACAGAATACTCAATGCTTACAACTAACTACACGTGTACATCTGCTAAATTTTGAGGCGATGAAACATACGTATTCTGTAAATTTTCTTTTCCTATACATATGTATAAATGAAAGACCAAAAGGAGCTCTCAAAAGCTTCATCTGCACATGAAATTCCAGCCAACCGACCCGTCTTACATTTTTGTATTATTCTTTACTTATTAAAGAAGGTTGGTTGATTCTCAACGTATCGTTAGAAGATTTAGTAGTTCTCTACCCGTGTCATCCGAGCGGACTATAGGTTTGCCCTTCGTTTGTCCATCTGTCCGTTCGTCTAGTGAAATTGGATCTTGTGATGCCTAAAATAGCAGAGGTTCGTGAATCTTGTGTTGCTATGGCAACAGTAAAGGTAGAATTTGATACCCACTTACATTGTAGATTCTGGAAGAAGTCAAATGACAACTGAAGGTCTGTTTATTTTGGTGTATAGATGAAGGGCAGTGAGGGCCTACTGCTTATCATTAAGCCATGGATTCGTAAAACAACCCATGAACTTAAGAAAAAATAAATATTGGGCATTGTGTTCATTAGTCACCCAGCTTCTGACCGTGTGGTCACAAATACCCGTCTACAGTTGAGAGTCTGGTGATATACCGTGTTTGTTGAATAAATTAAATGGCTTATCCGTTTAGTGATAATTCATAATGTGTTAACAATCAGTATTTGCACTTTAGACCTTATGATGAAAAACAGAGGAATAAAAAAGATATGAAAAGGAACATTACAATTAAACAGTTAAGTTTTAATAAAGAAAATGGGGTTTTTTCTTTTAAACAATTAATTTTTTTTTAAAAAAAAATAATCAATATTTTAATGTCATTTCGTTGTTTTAGCATACAGTTAAAACCATTTTCTTCGCATTCTAATAACCGCTCCTACCATGTACTTCCGGAAAAACTATTCCATAATAGGCCGCCGCCGTCATCGGCGGCGCCAAAAAAACAAGGCTTAAAACCCGGTACATGGATTGACTTTTAGAACCTCTAAAGTGCTTTTAGAAGGATATTCATGTAGTTTTGTTAGATATTATTTGTATGTGTTTTACTAACATAATTTGTTCGATTTAAGTTTCACTGAGCTATCTGTCTTACTTCTGTGGCATTGTACAAAATGGTCTCCCCTCCACCATTACCCTCTCATCCAAGACAAAAGTGTATTTTTCCCAGTAATAAGGCTGGTGACTTTTTATATTTTTATAGTTTTCACGAAAGTGATGTTTGAACATTTCTTCTGCAATAAATTAAGAAATTCTGAATGGTTGAACATTGAAAAAAACTTTGATAAATGACAACAGATTTTATGTAGTTTCACCAAAAAATATTTTATCTATATCACATATATTTGAAACCATCATAGGAAAGTGTATGCCCTTGGGTTTAATAGTTCTTGATTCGTGTTCATGAACTAGTTAGGAATGATACAGTTCTTTTGAAATACCGGTACCTATAAATGTTTCAATATCGTTCAATTTGTCTGTGTAGTGATCAATTCATGTATTTTACACTTTTATTTTTCTCGTCAGTGTGGAGTTGCGAGGGTACTTTCACCTTCCGTGTATTCATTCAAGTGGTGTCGAAAGTTAGCACTATTTATTGCTTGAAGTTGCTATCAGAGAGAAAAGCTTTTATCAATTGTTCATACTCTTAGAAAACAGAATATTAAGAAAGCTTTAGTGAAAAATATGAACCTGTATATTATTATGTTGTTGTAGAATGTACGCGTTTAATTTTCTTACGTACGCGTTTTATTTTCGTACATACGTGTTTATTTACTCTTTTTTTTTTTTATTTGACCCTTCTCGGCTTTCGCAGGTATTAACCAAATAACAAACAAAATTTCATAAAATTGTGCATGCTTGAAAAAATGATGAAACTGTGGCGACCGTCTTTAACACATAAAATGTTGAACAAAGTCTTTGAAATATACAAAAATAATACCCCAAAATGTAATCGATGGTTACTTTAACCACTGAAGTTTCGAACAATCAGAACCAGTTTTAATCAATTTACACGTGCTTATCGTGTTATCAGAGACAATTATGAAGGCAGATCTAAAAATTACGTAGATAACGCATTATACATTATATAGTACATGTTTTCCATAGACCTTGGCGATATTAGCAAAATGTAAGTCGTAAATTCAGCCGACATAGTTTCACATCCTCGCTTGAATGTTAAACGTTAACAGGGTTTTCCAAACTTTTTAGCTTTTTTTATTTTTAAACGTTTCGGTCTCAAACTTATCAACAATTTGCTACATGTATCGAACGAGCATGCACTCTCCTATATGAATGGGATCAATTCAGTTGAATAGGAATTATGTAATTTCGAACGATTTTCTCGTGCAATCCAAAGGAAATGTACATGTCAACGGAAACGTGCTTGGTACTTGGGCCTTTTTTAAAATGAAAATCATATCTCACTTTAAATCGGTGCTTTACCAAAATGCCAAAGACTTGGCGAAAACCAGCGAATCAAAGCATTTACAATGCTTGTACGTGGTGACAACGTAACGCACGTGAGCAAGACGTTTTGATGCAATAGATAATACAAACACGTTTTCAACAAACCGGTGGTGTCGCTGATCTAGAAATAGAGTGACGTGACTGCACGGTGTCGGTGAGTATACCGTTTTACGTCGTCTTAGACGTCAATCTATATTCGTACAATTAGATCGTATGTGGGTCCAGTGTTGTTACCGCGTCATGTTTTACCCCAATCTTCCTTCGTTTGCAAAAAATAACTTAAAATTGATTTTTTTTTTAAATACACATGAAATTGAGCATAAATTGCTCTAATTTTTTATACCAAACATCATATACATGTATTTCTTTTGCAACATAGTGTATATCCTGTCCTTTTTTCCAAATTATATGTTTTTAGTTTAAAAGATAATTATTCACACAAAATCTAATTGATAATGGTATACTGCTATTCAAGTTGGTAACAAGAAATTAATTTTTTTTAAAACTGTGCTTGCCTGAAATATTAAAAAAATACGACGAACCGCTTACAAAACTATAAAATTTGTGTTTTCATTGCATTATATTGTATTTTTGAAAGTGTCCATTGAATGAAAATACCTGTTCATTTCTATCACTTCGCCAGTGTACAAAATGTGTACAACTATAAAATCAAAAGTATTCCAAATGGTCATGAAACAGGAAGTACTCATTACATCCCCACGTTGCGCGGGTTAAAGTCTGGAGTCAAACCTCGCACGTTAAGTCAGTCTCGCGATAACGCCCAGATAGCTTAGTCAACAAAATTTAAAGTACGTCGGATTTTATTTTTATATTACTTTAATTTAACATAATATCTTCATTTAAGGGTATCAAATAGTTTAGAGATCAAATTTGCAAACATATGGCATTATTGTTTGTTTTTCCACAACAGTACGTTAAACAGCAGTTTAAACGTTTCGCTTGTTGTTGTTTTTTTCAGATGGCAACTTATTTAAAACCAGCATGTGCGATTTTCTTACCTCATACCGGTAAATTCCTTGTTGCTGGTTTAGCAAATAAAGATCTGAAAGCCTGGCATAAGGTAAGCATTTTTGTTTTTATTATTTTTACTTGTGTTGTTTAAAAAGAACAAGTTTTAAAATGAACGTACGTGTATATGTGCACGAGATAGTACATGTACAGAGCTTTATCAGTCACTATCGGCTGAAGATAACACAGGCAGATCTTGTATTAACAAATAAAAATTTGCGTTTATATAAACTTTAACTTTACATTTCGAAAATGACATTCATGTAAATTTTTACCTCTACTGTATAAGTATCATGAAAGTTTTTATTCAGTCAAGTTGTATTTTTTATTTTTCTTCCTTCGCAGTCCCTGAAGAAGCCGTCATTCGCCCTACCTGAATGGGTGAATACACCTGCTATGTCAACGGTATATGGTTGCATGGGGTACGGATCTTACTTAGTCTGGCGGGACTGTGGCGGTTTCCAAGGTGACGGAGTGCTTCCGCTGTCTTGCTATGGTGCGAACTTGGCTCTCACATGGACTTTCAGACCGCTGTTGGCAAAGACAAAAAACTTAGGCGTGGTAAGTATTACATTTGAAGGTTTTTCGCGAGTCAAGCAAACTATAATAGAAAAATAGAAACAATGCCAAGACAGGGAGTGCATTGTTTAAGCCGTAAAATGCTATGACGTGGCAATCTTTTCTTTAGTAGTTTATACGAATTTTGTCTAGTTCGATTACGAAAGAGTGGCATCAGTGACTTGACAGAAGCATACAACTCGTGCTCAAGCTGTTTCGTTTTAAATTTGCTGTCTGCGGTACTGGCAGTGACTATGATGAAAGAAACCCTCGTTAATAAACTGTCTTTGAAAATCGATACAGCCGCTTTAAAATACCTTCTGAAGTTATTATATAATGTTACTTCTCTTGCCTACACCATTCAAGTTACTTTAAAAATCTCACGTACTTGATATATAAAGATATATTTTTCATCTAAAAACAACATCTTTACACAATTTTGTTTTGCTTTCAGGGAGCCATATGGATGGTGTCGATATTAGGGGCCACAATCGCCACTGCAGTTACATTTAAACAAGTGAACTCTAAAGCAGGTTATCTGGTGTTACCGTATCTGGGCTGGTTGTGCTATTCAAACTTATATATGTTTAGTCTATGGAGTAACAACAGAGTACGTACAGACTGATGGAGTATCTGAGTGTACCAGTGGACGAGCATCATGAAATACGTTTTTTTCAAAATGAGTTTTCCCGGTAGAGAAAAGAATTATCAGTATGCTTAAACTCAGTAGTTAAAGCAATGTGGTTGTATTCCGTTTAGAAGCGTTATCCGTGTTTACATTTATTATTCATATAACTGAAAATTACAGCAAACAGTACACATCCGTAAGGGAGATAACTTACAGCATTAAATGTGGACTTTCCATCTATTAGGTTGTATTTCTTCCTCTAATACATATGCGGCTAATGTGCTTCTGTAGAATAAACTTTGTTTAGCTAACTCTACATGTTTTAACAGGTCTCAATGACCTGCTTTATGCGTGTTTGGGCTTTCATCGGCGCCATGTTTCAAATATGGTGCATTTCTTAAATACATCTATATTATATTGCTGGTGACAGGGTTGTCACTTGAGTACCACGAATTTCCGGTTTGGCAAATAAAGAATGAAATTAAAAAGCGCATCCACTTATGTTGTTCGGTGCACTTGTTATTAGTCCCTTTGAGTGCCCACTGGTAGCATATCCCTCTTGCGGTATCGGAAAACCGTGGTATCGCAGTAGTCCCTCTTCGGTTTGGTCCACTGGTAACATAAGTCCGTCTTTGGTTTGGTCCACTGGTAGCATAAGTCCCTCTTCGGTTTGGTCCACTGGTAACATGAGTCCGTCTTCGGTTCGGCCCACTGGTAACCATAAGTCCCTCTACGATTCGGCCCACTGGTTACATAAGTCCGTCTTCGGTTTGGCCCACTGGTAACATAAGTCCCTCTACGGTTTGGTCCACTGGTTACATAAGTCCCTCTTCGATTTGGCCCACTGCTAACATAGGTCCGTCTTCGGTTTGGCCCACTGGTAACATAAGTCCGTCTTTGGTTTGGCTCACTGGTAACTTAAGTCCCTCTTCGGTTTGACCCTCAATGGTAACGTAAGTCCCTGCTTCGGCCTGGGCCAACTGGTAACTATTATGTAGTCCTTCCCTTCGGTTTGGCCCACTGTTTGTAACTTTGTGTTCGTCGTTAGCGGTTTATAATGCCTACTGGTGAACTTGTGTCCATCATTTTCGTTTTGGCTGACGACATGGTAGGCCTCAGTATGTCCCCGTCTTCGGGCTTTGCCCATCGATCAACATAAGTCCTTCTTCGCTTTGTCGCCAGTGATAGCTATGTATAGTGTATCATAATAATAGGGCTTGGCCCCTGGTATACATGGTCCAGATCTTAGCGTTATACGTCAAAAATATTGTTTGCCTGCTGGAAATAATGTTTTATCTTATGTATTGGTACCAGTTGGTAATATATATTCTTTCTTTTTGATTTTTCTACATTTAAGAGGTAATATTTGATAGGTCAAAATACCTATACATATCTTAGGATTGATGGTTAATGTTTGAACTTAAATTCATCATTTGTCATAATTTGAAAGAGAATATTTGACTTAATATATACAGCTATACTGATTGTTTGCCTAATTAATTTAGTGATATTACATTTGGGTGCAGCGGAACCGATTACGAAATGTCAATAGATTTGTCTAGGTAAAACATGTCATTTTCTATCGATAACTATTTAATTTAGTATTCTTATATCACTTCAATAGCTTTTTTACTGCATACGAGAATAATGTATGGATTATTGACGGCGATTGACTATTCTGACACCTTGATAAAATGTACGCAGTAATATTTATTTTCCAATATCTGTATTTACCCTTGCTGATACTACAAACTTATACCCGGTTTATCAATATATCCACGAGATCCAATCTTTTTATCTTTTACCGTGTCGTTATGAACGCGTTGCTATAAAGGGGGACAACTCTTTTGCAAATCATTAGTAAATCATATACCAACCTGAAAAGGTTTTATTGTTAAATTTATTGAATACGAGTTAAATGGCTTTCAAACTTGGTGGATTAATTTAAATATAAGCTGAGACAGGAATAAAATTTAGCAAAATATGTAAGTATCTTCATTTTATGGAAAGAAGGGTGTTTATAAGTTTACAAGTATATTTTATTTTGCATGATTGTTGTGTCGTATAAAAGTGACAAAACACATAATAAATTTCTTGGTTGCACTGTTTGATATGTAAACGGGAGGGCTACTTTCGGGATAGGTTTATGTGTTTTGTAAAACATTTTCTTTCTGTTAAACATATGCCATTGGGTGGATATCCATTTATGATTTGTGAGAAATTAACAATGCAAGTTATGAGCCTTGATGTTATGGTCCCGGATCAGCGTAAAGTTTCAACTTGACACCTATTCCAATTTTGGACATAGTAACCTGCGCGGAAAATTTTAAGCGGTTTTTTTTTAAGTTCAAGAAGGGACACAGTTCTGTAAACATTCATGTAGGTGTTATTGCCGTAGATACTGTTATTTTGATTGTTGGTCTCAAAGACATATACAAGGTTTCAACCAAGTATCTGCATTTTGGTGATAGGACCTTAATCAAACTTTAAGTGTGACGCCGACATAGAAACCAACACCGTCGCGAGGCTGTGTACAATAGCTCGCATCCAAGCCAACGTGAATCCGAGGGGAATTGAGCTAACTAATGCTGAAATATTGTATAACTAACAGTTGCCCAATATTTATGTTGAAATTAAGCAATGCATTAAAGCGCCTTTGTGTACAGTTAACAGAAAATTGGCTAATCTTTAATCCGTATGTGATATTCTTTTTAAATCCGGTTAAATATAGGTCGCATAATATCTAATAAATGAGTCGTAGGTATAAAAGAATTTACAATTATTAAAAAATAGCATTGATTTGTGTAACTCTTTGATCATTGTAAATCCTTTCAGAGTAGGGTTAGTTAACGGATAAAAAAATATTAACAACGTTATTCAGGGACAATAAGAGCTTTTAAGAACGATCCATACTGCAATAAACTAAGTATCATTTATCCCAGATTCCCAATAAAGTTAAGTCCGCATTAGGGCATGTCTACACAAAAAGGGATAATAAATCATTTATCAACTGATTCATTGATATTAACAAATTCGCACCTGCCAACGTTAGTTTAACAAAACTGGATTAAAAATGGAAATTTCATAAACAGCAAGACTGGTGAACGGTTTAAAACTGCGGCTGAGGTTTGCAATGTTATCATAACTATAAACAAGTAACCAACATTTAGTTGCCAGATACCGGTATCCCGTACAGCTTTTACTTGGTCAATCTTTATTTCTTACAATGTGCATGTTAATTCTTCTCAACCGTTTCAAATTCTTCTTTTCATTTTTTACACAAACTACTGCGTGTGCATGTGCCTTGATACGTCGCCCGTCCGACTCAGAGTAAAGAAAATACACTCAACATCTTTTCTAATTGGTCACGTGTGTTTTTTCTAAATTTTTGTTTACAATTTGTTCAATTAAAGTGACAAACGGTATGTAACAGGCAGTAGTCACTCAGCGATTTCCACGGGCAACAGATGCATGTGTCCAGTCGCATTCCGTGTTTAGTTAAAACATATTTTATTCCCAAATATGCACATATGTACACATTTTATAACAATTACAAAACATACATAATGGAAAAGGATAAGAATGAAAGACAATTGTCTTATAAAATTCTTCTCCCTGACAAGACTTCTTTGTACTACAACTGCACAATGTTGAAAGTAGATTCGGGTATAACAATTATAAACTGTATACTAAGTATGCAAAGAGAATTTAAAGATTTGCAAACGAAATAGGAAATAAGATAAGAGAAAGAATAGAGCGAGAGACATCTCACGCAAACGCAATGAGTTATGTGAATACTTTGCTGTCACGAATGAAACATTGAACGTGGTGAAATATGAATGTATTTTCATGGTCTGAGAGGGTTGAATCACCAATAAGAAGTAGGATAGGCTTAGTTCAAAGTCCTAAAGGTGATCAAACAGTGCATTCCGTGTTTGTTAGTAAGCATGAATATGTTGTTACGCGCTGAACATAATTTGAAGTACATGTATATTACAAAGACAATGAAATATAAACTGTGTTAGAATCGTAATATCAAATACATACCTCCCAGTACATTTTCTTTGAATAAAACACAGACAGTCGTTCGGGTGCAAAAAATTATTTACTAAGCATCCGAACAGCTAACTGTATTTTATTCAACGACCCATTTATTCTTTAATCTGGTTAAATTAACGAGGCTATAACATTAATGGTAATATAAGGCTATTACTACTCTATTAGTCATTCTATTAGTCGCTGTTTATTCGTACAGGATTAAACAATCCTTGAAGGTTTAAATTCCAAATTGTCAACTCGGCATGTATAAAAACGAACATCTGCTACAGATTGGATATTGAAATAACGTCTTGTTAAGGTAATTTTAAGTTTAAACTGTTTTATAAGTTGCTAAAATCAAAGGAATGGGGGATACAATTATCGTTATTTTTAGTAACAAATGTCTTTTATATTTTATTCTTTAAGCACTTCTGTTTTTAAGTTCTTTTCCCTTTAAAGTTAAATTCTAATCATTATATGGTTTAAAGAATCTAGATAGTTTATACAACTGACTGAATCAACATAAATTGAAAAAAGCTTTTAAGTTTCTGGACGTGAAAAAGATTTCAACAAGTAACAGTCAATATAACAGCTAGGTTGTAGAGAAATTGTACGAAAATGAAAGGGACATCTAACTTCCAAACTACATATCCTTCTAACTTCCAGCCTATTTACATCTGAGTTTTAACTTACTAATCAAGTTCGGACTTTCCGTACTTTTAACTTCTAACGTCTTTACGTCCGACTTCCAATTTCCTTACTAAGATCGTCATGGTATATTCTTACTTCTCATATCCAACTTCCTTACTTCTGACTTCCGATTTCCTCACTTTCGACTTCTAATTTTCGTTACTTCTGACATCCTTATTGCATACTTCTTACTTCTAACTTCTTTGTTTCTTTATTATGACTTCTGTCTTCCAACAACTGCCTTGCTTCTAAATTCTTATTTTTTTTTTTTTCTTATTTTTTTATTTCTGAAGTACTGAAGTAAGAAATCCCTTCAGGGCTTTCATTAAAATGTCTTCTTGTAACGATTGACATAGACTCCAGCTTATAACCCATTGTGTGTCTGAAATTTAGTTTTCTTGTTTTGCAGAGTGTCTGTTTAGTACATATAGTTGCTAGTGCTAGTTGCCATAGTAACACAAGAAACACCAAAACATGGTGGATTTCCAGTCTCACTTTCGTATGTATGGTCACGGGTACACTAGCCCCGACCTGAGAATACCTGTAGCCAAGCGTAGAGAACTGAACCATGATCTGGCGCAAGTGATATTTAAACGACGTCCTACCGGTAAGCTATATTTAAAACACGTGACTATCTATGAATTATTGCGCAAAAACACGCAATAAATGAATCTTAAATTTTCAAGATCTTGTTTTTGCATTTTATCTTATTGTAGTTCAACTATGCATTCCTTGCTATACGGATGAACTTTGTGCTTGTAGATGTATGAAAAAAAGAATGCATACAAAGTTTATAACAAGATTTTAATACATGATGTCATATTTTGCCTATGGACATTGTCTAAACCATACATTGTTACACAGTCATTTAGAAAGTTATGAACTATTTTCAGCCAATATTCGTGTCATTTATGGTATGTATTTTCGCACAATGATTTGCATTTGGGTTTGTGTTAACTTGTGGTAGGCTCTGGTAGCAGAAAATTGGTCATTTGATAGAGTTAAATAGCACTAACTAACGATTTTACCAATACATCGACTAGAATTGCACGCGGGCGTGATGGACAACCTTTTCTGCTACCACGTCATAAATTGCTAGATGGCTAGATAGTTGTTTGCATTGCATTGGTGCATTGTTATTTTTCGATCGTTTCATGTTATTTGTCAATTTTCAGTGTTATCAGTATTGCAATTATATAGAGGATAATTGTTGGTTTCGGTGTAAGATCACTTTTTTATATATTTTCACCGAGTGGGCACCAAAAGTGATATTTTCACGAGTGGCGCAGCGATACCAACAATTTTTCTGTTTACTTTATGGTTAAACGCTACTTTTATTGAGTTTGTTTCTATATGATATCATATCGAAAATCGCGGGAAACGTCATCAGAAAACATAGCGCAAATGACGTCATTTTAACGACGTCATGGTCTCATGGTTTCCAGCAGTAATTACGCTCGGTATACTTTTTGACGTAAATCCGGGTTAAAGACTGCAAAAACAGTTTAAAAATGAAAATGGAAATCCACTGTTTCAAAACTGTGGATTATCAATTTTATTTCACTGAGAAAAACTCTATAGCTCACTAGAAAACATAAAATAAAATGGGGTCGCTAACTACTGTAAATGTGGTAATATTGGCGATGATTTAATTTTCGCGTTTTTCGCGAATTTCCCTAACTTCGCTAATTTAAAAATATCGCCAAATATTCTTTACGCATATAATTACTACTAGAGAAGTCACGCTTTATATTCTCGATAAATCTGTCTGCCCACATAGCGAAATTTTCGTCATGGGAAAATTTATTTACAGTATTCCCGAAAACTTGCTTAATTAATAAAAAAAGTACTAGTGAGCTTAACAAAGTGAGCAGTAGCGTTTGGTGCTCAGCGCTGAAAAAATGTCTAAAAACGTCTTTAAAATCTATGATTTTAGGACCAATGAAAACCTGCTGTTTATCCAGTGCCTATGCTATTGTTGATATCTTTATCTACAGTGCAGGGGTGTCTTTAATCATGGTGTACGACATGTCCTAAAAAAGTCGTTATAAATTAAAATCTATGATTTTAGGAACCAAATTCTTTCAATACGTCACTTCCTCCCCCCCCGGGGTTGGAAAAAAAAAAGGGGGGGGGCGGGGGAAAAATTTTTTCCCCCCCCCACTCAATGTTTACAATTTCTATTTTAGCACACGATTGTCGAGTAAACATGATAAAAGAGCACGAGGAGAAAGGAGATTGGGAGGCGTGGCTACTGTCACATGGTCTGTCCGCCACGTGCCGTAGCGTCGATGACATGCACTACAAAGAAATAGAAGATCCATTAAAGAAAAAGTGAGTATACTTTAAGTGACACGTGTATACTCTAAATAACACGGATATACTCTAAATAGCACGGGTATGCTCCAAATGACCTCGAAATCTGATGAAGAACCGAGTATACCTCCAAAGACCCGAAAACTTGATCAAATACTGCTTTTTACGACAGGACACTTATATTTCTATTTTTGAAGAGAGGTAAAGTGTACGTCGGTCTCTAGCTCGACGAGGCCATAGGTTCTAACCGCATTTTGGACCAGGATCTTGCATTAAAAAGGACATTAGTTAACTGTTCCGAATGACTCGATACTATTTAACCTTCCTTCACACTCCAGTCCAAGTGACTTGACAATCACTTAGAACATAGGTAATCATGACTTATACTACTGACTGATTTGCAAAACGTTTGACGTGCTTGTGCTACTATTATTGTCGCTTCTATAGGTTAACAACGTAAACAAATATGTGTAAGTTTCGATATTTCCCTTTCCAACTGAGAATTTTACATTTCAGACCTGATAAACTTCTTACAACAGTGGGTCTACGAGGAAAATCAGATGGCGATTTCGTTTATCCCCGTGGTATGACAGTCAATTTGGATGGTGAAATAATTGTGGCTGATTCTGGCAACAATCGAGTACAAGTCTTTAATAACTTCGGTGTCTTAAAGAAAAAGTTTGGCACTAAAGGAAAGGGTGAGGGTCAATTCAATGAACCAACTGGCGTCGCTGAGTTACCAAATGGCGACATTGCGGTCGCAGATAAAAACAACCAACGAGTCCAAGTGTTTTCAGACACTTACGATTTTAAATACCAGTTTCCAACTTGTAAGAAACCGCATTGTATTGCCAGTGATAGGCAATTTAATCTTGTTGTTTCTACTGTAGACAGAACAATTGAAGTTTACAGAAGAGGTGGAAAACTAATGTACAATTTCCCTCTAGCTGGACGATCAAGGGGTCCAAGTGGATATCAGATTTGTGTCAATGACAAAGAAGAGGTGATTGTTAGTGATCCAGCTGAAAGTTGTGTTAAATTTTTTACATATGCTGGAAAACTATTGTATAAGTTTCAGCCCCAGTCGAACGCAGAAGGTTTGTCTATAATTCCGACTGGAATTTGCAGGACTCCATTGGACCAATACATTGTTGCGGACTCCCTTAACCATACGGTGAATCTTTACACGGAGCGTGGCGTCTTGTTGCAACAACTGTTATGTCCGACAGATGACGCTGGTTGCGTCCAGACATGCGCCCTTGGACCGGAAGGCCACATTATCGTTTCCGAATTCAGCATATTAGGACAGCATTGTGTTAAAATATTTCGATACAGATCTTGCACTTGCCACCGCTCAAGACCGGGCTCGAGTAAGAGACGAACGCCTACAACACCTGTTTGAGATTGAACCTATGCATCAAAATGACCTTCAGGTCTAACAAAAAATTCCAAAAAATATTTATCGTAGTCATGGTGATATTGTTGGCTTTGGACTAGATTTATGATATTTATTTTCATCTGTGATTGTTGTCTCCTGTAGACTTTTCTGGATTCAACCTGTCTCTCAGTTGTACTCGTATCTTTACTTGTAGATATGGAGGCAAATAGTCTGAATATTAGCTTTTAGTCAGAATATGTGTTTGAACCACTTCATGACGTTTGAGTCCTTGACACTTTCATTGTATTAAAAGTGTGTACCTATCCGTAACTGCAGCCTTTATTTGGAGCCAAAACCAGAATCATTTGCTCATACAGTTTCTAGGTCTGTACAATGAAGGGCCTTTCCAAACGCTTGTTTTCGAAGTAGTATTACGTGTTAGATTTTGACTATTTATAAAATGTTATATATTGTATATTCATTCTATGTTTTCAAACACTTGCATTTCTTTTAATTCCATATACTATTGTTACCTTCGTCTCTTAAGCATTTAGAAATTATTTATACGAACTGGTTTGTATTTATTTATAAATATATGATACAAAGTGATGATGTTCATTTGGTTGTTTTATTCTTTTCAAACCATAACAGGACTAAAATAGTAAAAAAGAGACCGGGATTACGTAAGATTAGTGATGTAAATATGTTACTGTTTTCATTCAATAAAATAGTTTGCATGAAAATATGTATAATTGTTAGGTTAATAAGGGTTGATTCCCCGTCCCCTATATAACCATTGACGGTGATAATAAACGGGGTTCCCGAAAGGGGCCCAAATATAAATGAGTAAAGATCCTGCAGTTCCAAAAAAGTCACTATGTTTACCATGGATGTATGTAAAGGTTTGGGTGAAGCAAACTCTTGTTACTAAGTTTGAACAAAACGAGACAGGCTGTTTATGTCCCAAACAAACAGTCGTTTTGTAGAACTACATGTAGCATTCAAAGGCACGTGAAATATATACATGTACGTGTAAATCGTATTTCGGGTACTGTTTTGAAATCGACTCCCAGAAATACAAAATATCTACAAAAAGTACACAAAATTTTACAAAATCGATGGTAGGTAACTTGTGTCAATTAAAGTGATATTCCTGGATCATCATTATTTAAAGACAGACGTTAATCAGTGACTTGCATCGAAAAAAAAGAACATTGACATAGTTGTAACAAAAAATATAAATGAATATGAAATATGAACATACAGGAAATCTGTAAAATATTTTTGACTATCCTAGTCAAAAATTGAAAAAGGTGTAATTTCATTTACGTCTGTCAATAAGAAAATTGCCGGTAATCTTGTATAATTAATTTCTGACATGTTTTTTGAAGAATCTATGTATTTTATGTTTCATTCTTGACCATAATTCAATGTAAATTAATTTATTTGCGACTAACCGGAGCTGCTGCGACCCTCGTTATCTACATCGGTCATTTGGTCAATAAGGTCGTTTAGTTAAGTGCGTGCTGATCATGCAGGGGAATAAATCGCGGGTTCTAGTCAAAGATCGTGTTGTGTCGCATGAATTTTAAAGTGAAATTCTTAAGCACGATGTACACGATATAAAAAGGTATGCCCATAAAAAGTGTGTAATTCGTGAACATGTGCATTTACGTACATTTGGGCTATAAGCACGAGTTTCCAACTGTTTCAATTATTCCACGAAGTACAATTCAAGCGAAGGCAATTACCAATTCCCGTTGACAACAAGTGGATTCAGCCCCCATCAGTATCCACGTAGTGGTAGTGTCCCCGGGCAAAACACAGATAATTCCACATTACCTCTCTATCTCTCATTCCATCTGGAGTGAGTCTCGAGAGCGATGAATATAAGTTGTAAGAACTTGCTTCGCAATCGAGATTAATAATTTAGTCAGCAAAATGAGTTTTCTCCAAATTTCTCATTCCAAGGCCACATATATGTCTTTGACCCTGTTTTCGCAAGTGTCAAGCTTCAATGGTTTTACATGAAAATGAATTGTTGAATAGATGAAATTTAGATAATTTTTAAATGCCCGAATGGGACGTATTATGGGAACACCCGTGGTGGGTGGGCGGGCAGCATCCACATTTTGTCTGTTCTCTAAGTCAAACAGTTTACATCTGATCTTCACCACACTTGGTCAAAATGTGTGTCGGCATAATATCTCGGCCATGTTCGATAACCAGCCAAATCGACCTAAGCACTTTTTAATTAAGGCCATTGATTTATGCAAAATTGGCCAAATTCACCTTGTCTGCTCTCTAAGTCAAACAGTTTTCATCTGATCTTAAGCAAACTTGGTCAAAATGTTTGTCGGCGTAATGTCTCGACCAAGTTCGATAACCAGCCAAATCAACCTAAGCACTTTTTAATTATGTCCCTTGATTTATGCAAAACTGGCAAAATTCACCTTGTCCGCTCTCTAAGTCGAACAGTTTTCACCCGATCTTCACCGAACTTGGTGAATATGTTTATGGGCATAATATCTAGGCCAAGTTCAATAACCAGCCACATCGCCCTAGACACTTGGATTATGGCCCTTGAATTACGCTATATTGTACAAATTAGCCTTGTCCGCTCTTTAAGTCAAACAGTTTTCATCCAATCTTCACCAATCGTGAAAATGGTTGTGGGCTTAATATCTAGGCCAAGTTCGATAACCAGCCAAATCGCCATAGGCACTTTTGGATTATGACCCTTGATTTATCGAAAAATTCTGAAATTAGCCTTCTAATGCTCTATAGTTCAAACAGGTGAATTAGCCTTGTCTGCTCTGTATCTAGCTGTCTTACAAAACAATATGAACTGCCAGATACTGAGTTACGCCTTCTTGACGGGAGTATCTTGTGATTTTGGCACTCTTGTTTTTAATTATTCTAAAAACGAATCTGCACAAAAATGACAAACAATATATGCAGGGATAGGATATTTGTAGAATTTGGCGCAGTATATTCATTAAAGCTATTTTATTGACGGGAGCAGCTCTCTTATGCTGGTATAGCATAGTAATTTCAACTTTCTTGCAATCAATTTTATCTCGAAAAGCTGTATGTATTTAAGTCACATCCCCCCCCCCCCCTCTCTCTGTCTTTTTGTTTAAAACATATTTAAGGATATTTTGAAACCATGTCAATAATCTTGAAAACCCTTGCTCATTAGCCATTTTCTTATAGAAAGGTGTTATTCTGCTAATGCAAGTTACTTTTAACTCTTTTGTTATGTATAAACTGCAAAATTATTATATAGCACTATTTAGTTTTCTTCACTTTTTTATTGATAAATGAAACAATTCCCTTCTTGGCTTGCTATATTCCCAATTTGCTTTTTTTTCAGATTTTAACCTTCCTTTTTTCCCAGCCTTTTATAGCATATTGTCAAAGGAGTGACATCACTTTTAATTACCTTGCTAAGTTATGAAAGGTGGCGACTGGCGAGACAACCTGTAAAATACCTTATATAACTAGACCTAGCACTAAATGTGATTAATACCCCCAAGGCTTTATAAAACCTGAGGAAGTTGCGTAGTAAAAGAACCTATTCTTGCAAGAAATACACTAAAATAGAGATATTGCGTTCTTTGGCAATAACTCTGTAATTAGTCAAGATAGGGTTATGGTTCTTGCTACCTTACTTGTAAGGTGGTGTGATAGACCATTGTTGAGTTGTATTGCATTCCAACCAGTAGTTTCCAAGTTATGCTCTGCAACAAGGAAAAGTAAACTGGACAATAACTCTGTCAAATGGCAAGATAGTTATGGTTCCTGTTACACTGCTCTTCCTACAATGTACTTGACCATTTTATCAAGTTGTTTTGAATTCCAACCAGTAGTTTGGTTTCAGGTTTAGTGCTCGGACAAGGAAAAGTAACAAGGGCAATACTCTGTAATTACTCAAGATGGAGTAATGGTTTTGTACACCACTTATACTGGCTGACTAAACCATTGTATCCTGGAAGTTGTATTGCATTCCAACCAGTAGTTTTCAGTTATGCTCCAGACAAGGAAAAGAAACAAGGGCAATAACTCTGTAATGAGTCAAGATGGAGTTATGGTTCTTGTGCATTGCACTTCCTCCCAATGTGCCTTTGACCATTGTATGAGGTTGTATGTGAATTCCAACTAGTAGTGGTCAAGTTATGCTCGACAAGGAATATGCAGTTGGCCTTACCTGACCGACCACCGGGTGACTCCTATATATCCCCCCAAACTTCGTTCCGAAGTGGAACAGGAAAGCAATGCATAAAAATGGATAAACTTGTCAAATGCAAGTTTTGTTGTTAGAAGTTTTATTCAAGGCAATGACAAGTGTATCAATATACCAATGATATTTCTAATTTGTCTTTGGTTTTGAGTTTAAAACCTGTTTTTACAACAGTATTTCAGTCATATACAGGTCGACAGTTTGGGAAGGACCAGTACTACTCCCCTATCCTCGTTAACAAACATGGTCAGTTGTAAGGCTTGAACCAATGAGTAATTTGTCACCAACCGAGGGAGCAAGGTGGTAAACCTTAGAGCCACGCCTTCTTCATTTGTCTTTGACCTTACTAAATTTCTGAAATACACTTGTCAATCTTTCAATTTGAACAGTATTATTGTTCGTAGGTGTGATCACTTAAAATTTCATTAAAAGAATAGTGCCTGATCATGATCTGCACTGGTCAACTGCACTTTACAGTAGTGAGGTATGCATTTATAATCACCAAGATTTGTAAGTAATTGATATTAATAGAAAAAACAAACACCATTTTGGACAAAAGACTTTATTCACCAACAAAACAATTCTCTATGAATTTGTGATTTTTTTTTTTTACAATTCAGAAAATCAGAATTTTGTGTGTAAAAGCTGTAGTAAAAATAACGCAACAAAAGATCTCATGGAATAAAAAAAACCTCAATATAATGGCCAACTAGAAAATTATTAATACTCCATGTATTTATTTCATATTTAATTCAATTCTTAATGAATTCCTTTTGATATCTTTAGAAATTTTCTTTTTTAAATCATATGGAAAAAGAAAGTTGTAGACTCTGGTTGCAGTTTTTTGTTAATAATTTTTCTATTATGAGACACAAATATACCGTATTTAACCTTGACATAGCATGTTACATAAGTTTGAATGGGGCTTTATTTTCAGAATTTCCATGGAAAGTGTATGTTTTGAAAATTTCTGGTAAATTCAGTATACAAACAAACAATTGTAAGTAACCCCTTTATAGTCTAGAATTCTACATGTAAACTATTTCTGTGAAATAACTTCTTACACAAAGGTTACTGCTCCTATTTTGGTGGATTTATGGTGCATGTTGCATTACCTAGGGCAAATACGGTAGTCCACAAAATCCCCAAGTTTATTTATTCAGCTTTATGTCGAAACATATAAAGAACATACCCACACCATTTTGTCTCTACACAGTTTTTCAGTCCAGAAGAAAAAGAATAGAAAATATAGTGTGGAATAAAAAGTCCATGTATATACTGAATAAATGCATGAAAAGTTCAAAGAATATTTGAACACATTTACAATCAATGAATTAAATGCATGCATACTGGTTTTCTAAAAAAACATGAACTGATATGGTAAGTTATTGTAAAAGGAAATATTTTGGAACATTTTGGTCGAAATATGGAATGTTACATACATAATCTATTTCAAACTTAAAACGTTCATTTCTGTAAAATATATTAAATGCAGCTGACTTGACACCTGTAATGATAAATGCTGTTTCATAAAATATGTATCATAAATTCTGGGGAAGGTCTATTTTTGGCTGAAACCCGTGTCATTATGCCAGATTACACGACTAAATGCCGTCATTGAGAGATTCACAATCATTCAGAAAATAAACAAAGTCACAGAAAGTAACATAGTGTCGATTCCATTTGTTTGGATGTCACTGCATTATGTTTTGATGAAACTATATTACATGGAACAGTGTTATCTCTTATAGTCTTTGAAAGCTATTTACTATCATGTATTGTTTTTAAAATGTCAATGTATAAAAAACCACTGCAGCTAAGTTTACAAGTATGAATACCTTATGAATCGATGGAATATTTTCGTAATTTTTTTTTGCAAAATTCGTATCGAACGGTGAATGACGAAGAACTACATATGCTGTTCCGTCAAATCGGAAATCTGGAAGTTACTTTCTCTGACCCAGTATAAACAAAAAGTAATCTAAAAATAACATATCACAGCAAAAAATCAACTAACAAGTACATCATGGGATATCCACATGTAGATCACAACACAGTTAGAACCTACTACATGAGTATTTAACACCCACAGTCTTGGTATCATTGTATTGTATTACCCTTTTAAACTTTCAGAGAAGTTTGAAAAAAATAATCTCTTTACTTCAATTTGAAAGGAGACAACAGTAAGGAATACACGTTTCCAAAATACAACACGTCGCTAACTGGAATGCAAAACAAGCATTGTTTTCAAACAAACATCTAATGTGTTTACGTTAACAACACGTAGCATAGCATAATGTCCTAAAGAAATTCACCTATCATTATTTCTGATGACGTGATGGTTTTTTATTCTCAAGAGAAGGAAAACTCAAAATGTGCTACTTCTTAAGGTGAAATAAATTTGCCAAACTTTTTTTATCGTATGTTGCATTTTGAGTCTCAATTTTTATGGAAAGCATAATCAACAAATTAGGCTCAGTAAAGATTTTGTAATTATCAAATTACACGCAAATATTCTGAGAGGTAAACTTAATGTAAAAGAACCCTCGTTAAGTTTTTTGAAATGGAATTCTGCTTGCAAACATAAAACTTCATACTAAACACGTCCAATGCCACCCCCCTGATCCCCACCCTGCCCCCGACCCAACCCACACATTTGTACTGTAAAGTAAGATGAATGATCTTTTGTAACAGCATGATTTTTTTTTTTTTTGGTATTTGGGAGAAGGATTTTTTTTGTTCAATACAATACAACAGACTATACAGATATATAATGTAATAATTATTATCAATGAAATATGTCTATACATTTATAATCATTTCATACACATTTACAATCAACAGTTACATGTGATCTAAACACTGCTACATACATGTACTTGTTAATAAGCTAGTCTTGTAATTTATACGTATTTTTAAAGTATTCTTTGCTACCAAGACCAGCGATCAACAGTCTTCTCTTATGACAATATCCTCAATAGATATTGTAGCAGTCAAAAACTACTGTGCCTCTGATTGGTCAAATCTGATGCTGAGTTCACTTTTAACCAATGAAAATCCTCAGATTTCAGACTTGATTTTTTTAACATGAAAACCTTGTTTCAGTAACAAAAGAAACTAGAATATCATGGATGCCAACAGAGATGGAAAAAAAAAGATTTGAGGTCCTGCCTCACTAAAAAGACGTTCAATGTATTCAGAATTCTTTTTTTTCTAGAGATTGATACTGACACAAACTAAATGAGTACCAAAAAAACATGTTGGTCTTCCATTTTAGACTACTCGGCTTATGGACAAGTACTTGTAAAGCATATTGGTAACAGAAGAAATAATTATTCCACGTAAGTCATGGTCGTTTTAACACTAACCAGAAATTCTTCTACTGGTATAGCAGAGAGATAGTTGATTATGAAATTTGGCAATATTTACTGAGTATTAGTTACGAAACAATGAGATAAAGCTGTGGATTTTCCATTTTCAACAAGATTCATCCCGTTTTAAGTACTGAGATATGGAAAGAGTTCTTTAAATTTTTAATTGAACTCTAAAAATTTCTTTCAGAAGTTTCTTGAAAAAAAAAAATCACTTTTACATTATGTGATTTTTCCAATTTAGACAAAAGTCAAGTTTCTAAAAGATTAAATCTTTTTTCCATAAGAATGTTAAGTCTGTTTAAGTAGATATGCAAATAATGTACAAATATACAACCTACACAAATCTAGTTAATAAACAAATCTTTAACAAAACAGTAGCATTACTTGCTAAGTGCGTAGTTGAGATATATTCAGTGTCTTTCTACACATCGAGAGCAGAAACTCTCGAATGACAAGTTTTACAAGAAGTATTCGTGCAGAATATGGATTACTTTCTGAAAGTCAAGTACCTCTAACGTTATCGATAAACAACATCCAAGCATAATGTATAACATGTGATGGTGAAAGAATTCTATGACGCTAATAAACGTCATAAAGTGTGAAATAAATAGTAATATATCATAAGATACGGAGAAATATGTAAATTATAGAGCACTCTTTCTTAGATACCTTGGTCCCAAGACAGATGACTTTACTAATTTATCTACGCAAGTTAGTTTATTTTGTAAAGAAATGACATTCAGTTTGTTTCACACTAAAGTCACATTTACAAACTGTCTGATTTATCCCAGACTGGTCACAATAAAATGTTTCCCAGAATGACTTCCTGTCAAGACTGGGTCTCTAGTTTTTCTCAGGAACTTCCTGTAGAGTGTGCCACTGGGCAATAGGACGCCTGGGGTTGGCCAGCATGTCGCTCCAGTGGCGCAGTTCGGTGCCTGTAGAGTTGCAGCCAAGGACAGCACGTCCAATAGGCTCGGACGTTCCAATACGATCGTAATCAACCACTGTTATGATCAAGGTGACTTTCTGTAAAAGAAATGAAAAAGTACACCGTTAGTTATTACAAATTTTTTTTTTGACATAAGTGTAAAACTGGTAGCAGTAGAGAGGGGAAGCTAAGTTCTGGTATATTTAATAATGTATGAGTATATATCCAACTTCGTGTCGAACTATGACAACATTTCAGAGTAATTACTTTCCTTTACAACAAGATACAAACAGAGATTTACAACTATGCAGAGTACTGAAACACAATCTTTTTCTTTACACATGTAAATTACTCAAACAAAACTGTTTAAAGTCAGTGTATTCCAACATTTGACTATCATGCTATGAACAAATGTAATTACTCTGTTTTGATTATTGAATTACGTTTAATGTTTTTAAGAAGTAGCAACCTAAAACAAACATATTTGCATCTTTCGACCAATCTTACTCCGATAACTGAAAAATCCTTAGAGATGTGTTATACATAGAGAGTAAGAGGGATTAATCACTGCAAGATATGTTACTAAGTATTTCTTCAAAGTTACCTCCCTTTGATATCCATATCAGCATGAATTACAGATTTTTCAAACAGAATCAAACCAGTAAGGGTGTTTCAGTGTAGAAGTCCAGTTTACCTCCTCAGACAGCACTGTCAACAGCACACCCAATCAAACAGGTACACAGCAATACCACACAGACATACAAACACATATATACAAACACAGACAGACAAACAGGCAGAAACACAGGTGCAGACAGAGAGAGAGAGAGAGAAGCACTGACACACTAACACAGACAAAAACACACACAGACAGGCTATGAATGCAAGCAGCAACAAGAGTAAATTACACATCCTCTCCTATACTGTTGAAGTATTCATTTAACATCAAACCCCAGTTCAATGGGGACCCAAAGTCAGTTAAGATATGAAAAGATAAAATATATAAAGTTTTCCCAGAAACACTATTAAACCCTATATTCACATTAAATGTTGGACTAAACAGAAACAGGCGATATCACGCTTAACCAGTTCCAGCTTCAGTAACTACACTATCTACATGTATAATGTAGAAGGTAGTGTAGTGTATGCAAGTTCTTTTCTTTTTTTTTACTACAAATATTAACCTTTAAATCGGAATGATAATCCCTCCCACCCCAACCCCCTACCCCATCACCCCTATTTAGTAAGATTACATGATGGAAGGGTTCTTCAGCCTAAATCATCACTATATTCTTGCAAGACATTTACGCCGCACTGGGTGTATGGTCTATGAAATGTGCCACTGATAACGGGGTTAGAAAGGTCCAAATATATCAATTCTAAGTATATGTGACAAAAAAAGGGCCATGTGGTCGAATTTTTAAAATTGGTGTCTTTGCTGGATTGGCAATTTTGAGGTGCAAAACCAAAAGCTCAGTTAATTTTGTTAAAAACGAAACAAAACATATGAATGCAAACACAATTGTCATGTTTTTTGGTTAACATAAAGCTTAAAGGTGGTACATATTTAAATCTCAATTCTTGAAATATCTTAATTTTTCCTGGGGATACATTGTACTGAAGCCCATCATATGTATTCCCATGTTTATGGCAAATAAATTTGCTATATGCATATTCTGTTGATCTCTCACAAATGTGAACATAAATATATAAATATATTATGAACTTTTATGAACAATTTATACATGTAGTCAAAAATCTTGCACAATTATTAACTGTACATAATCATCAAAACTTTATCTCAGGTGTTAAAATGTGCTAGTAATGCAACATATTAAAGCATTTTCAACTTCAATCAGAAACCCCCACAGACATAATTTGCAGCAAGTTAATCAACATTTACATAATCACCTCTAGTGACAGGCCATGTCAGTTACAAATGTTACACATTATTTGTGACAGTTACCTTTTCAACCTGGAGAAATCTGAAATCAACAAGATTCCTGGAAAAAAAGCTGACATTTCATATCATACATTATAGCATGACTGTGTACATTTCATGCGTATTTCATACATGTACATGCATCTACAAGGAATGGGAATATCCGGGGGAGGGGGAATACGAAAATACATAAGGAATCAAAGTAGCAGTTGATTTGAGAGAGATTTCACTGACAAGCTGGGCTGAATTGTTATTTCTGATTATATATATTTCATTATGAATCAAGTATGAAAATAGAAATGAAGAAGTTCTAAAGTCACTATACACCCAATGTATATTCTTGCAAAAATGATTTTAAAAAGACAACAGAATTATAAGATTGAAATATTCTGAACACCAGATGCAAAATGAATTAGTATCGTTAGAAGTTTTGGACGCAATGAAGAAAAATGTGAAAAATTTGCTTGACCAAAGTGAAGGATTTTCAAACTTTACATGCTGGTTATCTCTCTTGATCTTGAAAGATGCCAGAATTGAAAATAAAACAATTAGCCAGACTTTGTATGTAAAAGAAAGTTTGCAAACACAATGGAAACTATACCAATGCAAACAGTGGCTATTATGTACAATTCTGTAGATGAGACGTTTTGGGATAGGTCAGTTTTTCGTTCTTTAAGGCAAATGCCTAAGTTAGTGACAAAAATTTAATAAAATGAATTTGTTATTTCATTAGTTAATTTTGTTCACTACCTTGTATTTGTGCATATTCACTTGAATTCAATCATTTGCCAAGTTTTGGATCCATGTAACATACAAAAATGCTATCACATTGAAAATTAGCTACCTTTTCCCCTTTTTATTTTCAAACGTATATTTGATTACTTATTCTATCTGTAAAATTGTTTTTGCAGCACCTATAAAAGATCTACATGTTGGTAAAGTATTTCTTAAGTCACTTAATACTACGATCTTTCAATTTCGTGGTGTCATTTAGAAAAAATCAATTAAGATTCACTTCAAAGGGAAAACATTAACTCTGCTAATTGCAGAAAAACTAAGACAACTATTTTACTAGCATTCACTTCATGCTACACGGCTAAAACAGCAAAACGGAGATCAAAGTGTCGGCAGCAACGCCTCTAGGGTACAAAACTATATGACAATGCAAGATGTTATGTGCTGTTAGTGTGTGTGCTATAAATTTTCATTCTGGCAGATAAATTCTGTAGGGAAATAGCTGAAAGCAGAGGAAATATCATGCTTTCCTTTGCCAAGCAAAAATTATGTTTTAAAATTTTCGGATTTTGGCCTTTGGATGAGTTGATATTTGTTGCTAAAAGGGCTGCGACTAACTGTCCCCTCTTCTTGTCAGCCCTAAGGGGCAATCTGTAATGGTGCCTTTAAAGAAGTCAGGCAATGACCAAAGCCTGGAACCGAGGAGACAACCACAGTCTGGTACCAAGATTAGCACAGCCTGGTACAAATCGACATACTGAAACCTTTTTCCTTATATTTCTGCCACTTCTCAACCTTTTTTATTTTTGTAACAGTTATCCTGTGAAAACAAGATGGTCATTGCAATTAAAGTGAATAACTGTTGTGACTTTGACCTTTAAATATCTTGTAAGAGTGACTCTTCTTTCATCAAATGCATTACATTTTCTGTTATAGAAGAAAAGTGTGTGATGCTAACTAAAGACCTGCTTAGCATGAGAAAGATATGGACCTAATGTGATAATGTAGCCATGCAAGATCCATTTCCTGCGAAGAACTAAGTCAAGCTCTCCCGAGACACGGATCATACCATAGCTAAGAGGGAAAGGATTTATCTTGTAACTCTTGGAATTCAAATTACTTTTATTTGTTTAGTTTTAAATAAGAAGGGCCTGCCATCATCCAGTTGCGATGGAAACAGTGTTAATCCTTAAAAACAAAGATGAATCAATCTGCCAGAATGATTGTTTCAGCCACTCGTAGGGCTTCCATACTTTATGATGGTAAACAAATATGCCAGAAGTCAGCTACTCACACTGAGAAACAAGTAACATTGAATCTTTAGTTACAAGCTTCAAGTGTTTATTTCACAATATAACACAAGATTTTACAGTGTAGTTTAGATTTCTTTCCAAAACGAAAAAGAGCCAGAAAACAGAATCAGAAGATTTGGTAGTTTTTCCGATTCTGTAGTTTGATTTAGACTTCTTTCCAAAACGTAAAAAAAGAGACAGAAATGTTAATTTGAACTTCAACAATTTGCATACTACCGTATATACTAGAACAGAAGCACTATGGTGCGCACGATACAACATCTACTGTGAACATTTGGGTATCAGTCTATATTGTTTACTATAATACCTGGATCTGTTCAAACGGAACTTCAAACGTAAAGGACTCGTTATAATACGGGTTCAGAGTACACTTTTTAATGGTCGTTTTCTTCTTCTTAACCCTTTTCCCATTTTGCATCAACGATATTTTAACATAGGGATCTGGTAAAAAAAGTAGAGTAGAAAGATCAAGTCAAGTAAAATTGTGTTAAAAAACACAGGCGCAAAATTCTCCCGAAGAATAAAAATGCATGCAAGGAAAACGTAAAATAAAAAATCTGGTCAACTTTGTTCCCCTATCTGGCACATTCTAATTTAGTAAAATTTGTCTCTAGAAGAGAACTGGTTACTATGGTAACACACAATCATTGCCGGGTACTAGATATACATGTACGGCATTTATAACAAATAAATTACAAGATAAATTGTGCACAAGTGTAAACTCTGACCAGATTCTTTATTCAAACCCTCTGTGTGCTTTTTTTATGTGGAAGATATGAAAAAAAATCTCCCCATAAAAATACAACCAAGAGTAGAAAAAAAATAAAAATAAACAAACAAATCATGAAAATGGAAAAACTGATGCGAATAAATAACTGAACTCATATTTTGTGTGTTTTAAAATACCTGAATTTGTTCAAACGGGACTTCAAACGTAAAAGATTCGTTGAAGTAAGGGTTGAGTGTGCGTTTCTTAATAGTGGTTTTCTTTTTCTTGAGACGCTTATTCCCCTGATACAGTGCTATTTTCACGTACGGATCTAAATACATGACAATATACGATAAATGAGATCATCTTTTCATTATTCTAACATCCAATCGCATATATACTGTTCCAGCATCTAAATTGCTCGCAGAATATTGTAGAAACACAAAAGTAAACGTAGCAAGTACTTGGTTCAAAACTTTTGAAATTTTAGTCCTAACTTCTACATTTAGATATCATATAGGATGTCATGAAAAAATCGACCATCACTACCGGGACCCGAACCAGGGGTCTCTGGATTGCTGGTCCAGCGTGCTAACCCCTGCACCACGTCAAATCTTTCATGACAAATTACATTATGTATTTGACGTATGCACCAGAATGGCGCGTTTTTCTACATTTAGAACTTTGAACTCCCATACAAAGTAGTATTTTTACACTAGTATATATATAGTATGAACAGTCAAATATAACCTGCTTTTGTTAACGCATTTTCTTTCTATAGATGAAAAAATCTTTATTATGAAAGACGTAAAAGGTGAAAAAATACCCTAGAATATATTTATTAATAGATGTATCTTAATCTGTGAAACAATGGTACTGAAATAAATAGTATATAATTTCATACACTGTGACATTCTTCGTTACAATGTGATATTTATGTTATTCTCAAATGCACATATGTATGTATGTAACTTCAAAATGCACATAAGACTGTTGTATGTTGTGAGTTCTACAGGAACTGTGAGTCTGTGATATATCTATTGTTATATCATGATCAATACACAAGTAATAGGATAAACAGAGAAGTCACTGTCATAAACATAGAAATAACATTCTCAATAAAAAAAAGGGTTATACTGTAAGCTTACAATTTTACTCAATCCTTGATATTTAGTATTATTATTGCTTGATTCATTTCACATGCATATTTTTTCAATAAAATATTGTTTTAAACCAGTGAAATGAGGTAAAAATAAACAGCACACAAACTCTGAAAAACAGACACTGTAACAATATTTATAGTTATAATATTACTGTCTTCATTTACTTTGAAAAATACATAAATTTCAAACAAATGGTTTACTTGTATAGTAAATGTTTTCTAAAAGATTTTATCAAGGTTTTAATTTACACCTTTTCCTGCTTTGCTGAAACGTTAATTCTATTACATGGCACATGTACACTGCATTTTCAAAGTACCGGTAATTAGTTTTTAAAAATTACTTTGTTTTTAAAGTCCCACAATCACTTTACATACTCATATATAGAATAAAGAATTTAAGCACGGAAATATTAACTCAAAAACAATGTTGGTATAGCTTTACGATAAAGCATTATCAAAAAGTGGTTCTTTTTTTTCAATATCATCAAAAAAATACTGCACTATTTTTACATCATTCAAAGCAATATTAAACATGTTTTTCATACAAATAATTGTTAATTTCGCCAGTCAGACATCCCTCGAGGAAATTTTTCTTCAATAAATTTATTTAAAATTTTCTCTTCTATATATATGTATGTTAGTTTTATCTATAAATAAGATATACATGTATATAATTTTACGTTACCTGACAATCCACCTACGTCCATCTTCTTCAGATTTTTGGCTTCAAGAATGACGACTGTGAGTTTTCCGGCAGTTGGTACGTACCGCAATGAGAAACATATGTCA
Organism: Saxidomus purpurata; assembly: GCA_022818135.1. Taxonomy (NCBI): domain Eukaryota; kingdom Metazoa; phylum Mollusca; class Bivalvia; order Venerida; family Veneridae; genus Saxidomus; species Saxidomus purpurata. Next base: position 5,143,149 of record JAFMSR010000003.1, on the reverse strand, counting down.
CCCAGTTTGTTTTCCTGAAAACATAAAAATTTCGTCAAACACTCAAAACACTTCACCAGTTTAGCAATTGCTGAAAAAAAAATTACTTCTCCCTAGACAAATGATAAGACAAATTTATAGGTACAGAAACTGACTGTTGTACACACACAAACACCATTCTTGGCACAGATTCCTTCTAACAGTTGAAGTTTAACTCCCGATTATTCCATACAGAATGTAACTGAACTTTTTTTTTTACTTATGTATGACATTTGATGAATGTTCCCTTGTCAGAACTCTGATCAGAGCTGGCACCAGCAGAAGGGACTGTTGAAATCACATTCAAATTTAGTTGACGGAAATAAAAATGCAACACTCCCTGTTATTCGGACACCCCATACCATGACCATGGATGTGCAGCATGACCATGATCTGCACTGGTAGCAAAGGCAGAATCATTTGCACTCAGAAGGGTAAAGGCAAATAGATTGCTAAACTGTCAGGCAGGAACAAAGATTGACTCTAAGATAATGTTTTACAATTTACAACTGAAGGAAGGGGTGAGCATGAGTAGCAACTGCAAGCTACTTGACAGAGGTGTATCTAAAAGACAACAAGCCATACTGGTATCGATACACCTGCCTATTTCATCTATACACCTGCCTTTTTCGTCTTTACACCTGCCTATTTCAACTAGTTGATGCTTACACAAAGTCATCTGAATGTCCCCTTAAGTCTGCCATAATATATCATCATTGACTTAATATTTCATATCTATATTTAATTTTTTAAAGCATAAGCTCCACCTTTTCCTCATTGTCTGGGCTTGCCAGATCTCGCCACTCCTCCAGTGTCTTGCCAAGGTCCACAGAGTTCAGCGGGACTTGAACCTGACCAATCTGGTCATGCTTTGAGAACCGATCGAAATCATATATAGCAAACACCAATGTCTTGGATGCCACTTCAGCAAATGGAACCTACAAATACATTTGAACATTAAAGTTTCACTCCTGCTACATAGCATATCTGGTAGAGAAAGTAGAATATGTGGGTGGAGTTAAAAATTCTAAAAAAAAGAAACTTATCTCAGTGTAGTTGCAATAAAACTTGATGCAGTCTACTTGCAGGGCTTAAATGCTACAGGAACTTGAAATTGTTTTCCAATGCGCATCAAAGTATAAAACATCTAAATTCATATCATTGATCGCTTCAAGTGTGGTTTTTACAGTGAGGTTAACTGTCTGTGTTTTACAGTGTGTGCAACTGCGTATGTTTGGTATTGGATATCTATCCTTTATCTCTATGATACAACTATGACCAGTATTTCAATTTTCAAAACCGTCACGCAAGAATCCATAAAATAGATCTGTGATAACATTAACTGATTCCAATAAAACAGCAGACGCAAAAATTGTTTCCATTAAAGAGACAAAAGAAAAATTCCAGTGCTACACTCCCCGTACACTGTACATTTCAATCTGATTGGTTTATCCCATTATGTGAAAACAGCTGCAGAGCAATCAGTGTAACCTGATAAGATAATATCGTTTTATTAGCATTTAAGAATCGGAGGGAAATATTTTACAGAATTGAAATTTTAAAGATGCAGTCAAACATTGTTATTTTCAATATCGAATTTGTTTTTCCTGCATTTTATGTAAGTGAGAAGTTTCTGCACTCCCTACTGTACACAGTGTGTACATGTATCTATTCAACATCTTATAAAGGTATTGTTAGGACTAAAACCCGTGTCCAAACACTAATCCAGGCTTTTCTTTCACCCTTGTCTGCTAAAACCCTTTTTCAGTATTATTTCATCAAATTAGTTTCAAACTATCACAGGTCATACCGGCGAGTACAACGAATCAAGCCAATCCCGGAACTGTCATTTTCACCTATCTCTTGTCACAGATGACCTACATAGTCACTGACAGATCTTTTGCTTCATGGAAATCAAATGTCAGCTTCTATTTTTGGAATAAATGTCAAGACTATTTCCAAGTAGCGATACCATAATGCTGCATTTTCAATGGTAGAAAAACTTTCCATAAAAAGAAGGTTCTGGAATCCATTCACTCAGGTCACATGGTTATTTCGGTTATTTCCCAAAAAATGCCGTACTGTCCTTTACAAGATGAGAAGCTGTGACTGCCTTGACAAACCAGAAGCTTGTGTAACTATAGAACTACATATAATGGTATGAACCTAATTTCAGTCATTTGCTTACCTTAAATACAAATGTTTCATTGAATACAGGATTCAATGTTTTTCGGTGGACTTTGGTCTCAAATTTCTTCTTCTTGTCAGGCAGCAGGTAGACTTTGACGTACGGATCTGACGTTCCCGACATGTCCATTCCAGGTAAGTCTGCTGCCTGTATTACACCCACAGCTAACTGAAATGACAGTAACAGAGAATGACTGTCATGAATATTGTTACATTATTACATTTAGAATTAAATTGTAACCGACACAGATGTCATATAGGTTGTTGGCATTACTTTAGTGATATTATTATGTTGCAATAAAGGTGCGTTAATGTACTCTTACACTGCTATATCCTCACACTTCCCCTACATTTTATGGTACCGTGACAAGGATCAGTTTATTCTGTTGTTGTTTGAACATTGTTTTTTCTTGTGAACAGCTTATAGGGGGTATGAGAGAGCTGAGATCTGAATGTTGTTCTGGCAAAAAATTATATTTTTTTCTTTAGAAAACCTTTTCCCCCCCTTCCTTTGGACATTCTGCTTGATTGTCATATCAAATCATTACTAAATATATTTTACAAGACGGATTCTTTTTGCTCTTAATTGAGACTAGCTTAAAAAATCTTAAGTTAATGGTAATTAATAAAACCTAGAAATGGAAATAAATAAAGCATGCACCTTTTAACTGAGGCAGTATCAAAGTTGTTAAAAGTCTGTCTTCCTTACTGACCATACTTATTTATTTCTTTTAGAATGAGCTCTGGTTGTTTTTTCAATACTCATTTGATTTTGATTATTTGTTATTTTTACCTCCCCTTTCTGGAAATCGAAGTCCACTGAGAACTGTAGTTTTCCAAGTTTCACTTCTGATTTTGTACTCTCAGCATCCTCGTTGTCTTCCATGTTTACATCAAGTTCTTCCAAATCCGGCTGCACCTGAAACATAGCAAGATTTATCTTTCTTTAATTTCTTTCTTTTCCACTTATCTGGCTCCATGTTTTGTCTGTGTTTCAGACCATATATTACAGAGACAGTAGTTTCAGTTCCTATCTGCTACTTAGTATAACTGGATTCAAACTCATGACATCTGGCATATCTGACCGGCACAACAGGAGACTTTACAAGAAAACTTGATTTGTGGTGAAAGTGATGGACACACAGCTTTCAGAAAACCTGACAGTCCAAAAATCAGGTTATGACACGGAAATCATAATTTGGAAAACAATTCCAACAATTTTGTGATATAAAGTATACAGGGAGTGTAAATGTGTCTGCTCTACTTTTCAATGTTTATCAGTTTTTCTCATTTTCCATCTTGGAGTCCATTTAGCTAAATTGGCATACTTACCTACGTTTGTCTAGGGAGCAAGCAAAATACTGCTTTAAGTAATATCAGTATTTTTTATCAACGTGACTCTCTGTTAGCATATCATATGACTCTATTACAGAATGTCATTATTCTCAATCTCACAGTAATTTGAAGTCGAACAGCCGGAATGACATGTGACTGATTGAGCCTCATAATAACACAGTCTGCCATTTTCTAAACCATCCTTTTTAAAGTATTACCTGATCTAAGTTGAAATTTTATCCGCCAAAATTTCATGTCTTTAATTATGTTTAGAAAACACTTTGTAAACCTACATATTTTTGGTATTGTCTTTTCAATCTATTAATATACTGAAAGAAACACAGGGTAACAATATATGCAACAATTTTATTAATGCTTGACCTAAAATTATGAAAACCGATCAGAAGACTATCTTGGTCACTTGTCACTCAAACCGGTGCCTAAAGTCACTCAACTGTGTATTGCACCATGCCACATAGAGAAAGTGATAAAAAGCAAAAAACACGTGCAGTATAATGATGACAAGTTTGTCAAAACATCTTGTCATACCACTTGATACTCTTGAGGTATACACATGGCTTTCCGCTATTTACATTAAATTTGAAGCTCTTGCAATCATGGTACGGCTGACAGAAGTTCAGAGGGGTCAGGCTATTGCATTGCTAATGCAAGGTCAGAGGCAACAACAACGGTTGCTATGCAGTTCAGTGTTAATGTTTCCACCATAGAACGTCTTGTCCGTTGTTTGGTAGAAACTGGAAGGGTTTCCGACCAACCTCGATCGGGACAAGTCAGTCAGTCGATTTCACTTTGCGATATTGGGGGGTACCGTCAACTGTGCTTCAATTACTAATGGATTATTGGTCAAAATCTAATGACATTTTGGTAATTTGTTGATTAAAGATGGGTTTTGTAGACTTATATAAAATATTGTATATATTATCAAACACATCACTTTAAATCACCTCAAATGTTTATCCTGCGTTTCTTTATCCTTTCAGTATAGGTAAATCAAGAAAAATGATGGTGTTCATGATTTGTCAATAAAATGTCTTCCCCAGCATAATTTTTTAATAAGGAATAGGGCTACCCCTATGTAATGAAAAGATTTTTTTCTCACTTTTATAACCCTGCTCGTAGGAATCGTTTAACAGAGGTTTTACATCTTACTGCAAGTTAACTGTAACATCTTATTTCCGCTATGATACAAGGGTTATATCCAAAAACCATACAAAAATGGTCATAAAAGATTTGTAAGATTTTTTGTTCATTCATTATGGCTTACCTTTTCTTTCATGGAATGTCCGAGAATTTTCACATCTTCCAATCCCACAATGCCTTTAAGTCCTTTCTTCCCGTCTTTCTTTTTGCGTTTTTTGCAGCAACATCGTTTGCATATACAATATGTGCAGCAAATCAGAATGAGGAGGGCGCCAGCACATATCGCAATCAAAGCCCAAACTGGCACTGTAAAATTATACATACAAACATTAAAGTCAATACAAAAGTAAGATACATGTACCTTTTGTAAATGCAATGTATAACAACAAATAGGCACATGAAAAACAACAAAATACACTTCCAACATACTCTCTCATTTCAGAACCAAGACTTGAACCTTTGTGGATATCTAAACTACTTCACAATAAGCCAGAAACAAAATCTATTTATCAAATCGTGACTATTTTCAAGTCAACCATTTTACAAACATATCTATATATAACTGCTAGAACAATTTTTTACTAACATGTGTCCATAGTTTTGATTCTGTTAAATATGGCTTTTGTTTAACTTGAGGTTACAGATGAAAATGCAATACCTTTAATAGGTTAACTTCTACTCTCATGTTCTATATCAGTGGATATGCAGTAATAACCTGCCTATCTACTATCTACATGTTATTGTTAACAAGCTGTACAGACTTACAATAACTATATTTATGCCCGACTTGCATAAATCTTCTATTAATCCAAAACATTAACACTTACAACAATATTTCTGGGTAAATATTTTATTTTTTTAATGTGCCAGTGATCATTTTTTTGCTAACGTATTTAGGGTACAATGCTGTTATATATGGCTTTATGTTTAATCTTGTCAGTACATGATGTCAATGGCCATAACTCATAAGTGATCATGGTCTTTCCTGCCTGATGTCAATCTAAGGAATAATCCTATTACCTGTATTTAAGATGGTATGGATTTCCTCTAAACAGTGATTAATCTAAGGATTGCATGAATCTTTATTATAAAACAAACTCCTACATAATTTTTCTGCATGTATTGAAGCCTTAATGCCAGTGATCATTTGTGAACGCGGTCATGGTATGCTTGCTGCATGATTAATCTATGTGTGTGAGTCATTGGCATTAAGCTGTAAATGATCATGGTTTTTCTGCATGATTAATCTAAGGGTGATCATTTTGTGTAAGGGGTCATGGTTTTTCTGCATCATTAATCTAAGGGTGATCATTTTGTGTAAGGGGTCATGGATTTTCTGCATGATTAATCTAAGGGTGATCATTTTGTGTAAGGGGTCATGGTTTTTCTGCATCATTAATCTAAGGGTGATCATTTTGTGTAAGGGGTCATGGTTTTTCTGAATGATTAACCTAAGGGTGATCATTTTGTGTAAGGGATCATGGTTTTTCTGCATTATTAATCTAAGGGTGATCATTTTGTGTAAGGGATCATGGTTTTTCTGCATTATTAATCTGAAGGTGATCATAGGTTATGTTGTTTGTGATCTTGGTTTCAGTTTTCAAGTATTTTGCTAGTGTCGTCACTGCTGGTTGTTTAGGATTTTTTCCTTCTGATGTGTGCTTTATCTGCTGGACATTAAAGATGTTGTGCTTGTTATTCAGGACATTCTGTGCATATATTTGTAAATCTGTACAGTTTATAATTATGCTGGCCCTGTATTAAAGGTATCACTGTATGATTCATATGGAATTGCTATACACTAATACTGTATGAAATTTGTCAAATGCATTCAATATTTTCTAAGGGAAATTAGTCAACATAAAAGGTTAAAAGCTCACAGATTCGTTGCTATTATCACATTTGTCAAAAACAGAACAATTATTTTCACTGCAGCGTTTCTATAAAATACAGATTATAGTCTGCCCACACAGTCTTCCTTTGCTCTATTAAATGAGAAATGCAAAATAATGTGCTCTGAAATACTGCTCTGGTACAGACAATTCCAATATCAGCTTTTTTAAAATTACAGCTTGTAAAAATAGCATAATGTCCTGTCTAACAAAAAGTAATTTTTAGTGAAAATAATTTTTTTTTGTGGTGATGTCTTGTCTAAAGACATTATCTTCAGCGAAAATAATCAGTTTTCAGTACAAAAATTAATAAGAACTAGAACTTCAGAAAATAATTACTTTTTAGCACTAATAATTATAAATACTAATAGAACATGATGTCAAAGCTCTGGCAATGCAATCCCAACTGTATCTTACATCAGCTAGTCCAAAATTTTGTATATGGTGGGGAAGTTGTCATTCACATGTAAGAGCTCTGTGAGTACAGGTTGACTGACTCACCTTATCTTAAGACCAGAAATACTTCTTAAAGGGGCGCTCCCTACATCCAGCCAATTATATTCTCCATGCAAACATAAATAACATGTTCAATGAGATAAATATATACATTTTTAAAGAACAATAGATATTGAAAAAACTGATTTAACACAAATAATCAACATAGTGGCCTTCTGTAACAAATCGCTATCCACCCATTAATTGTACAACAACAACAACTCTACGTAGATTATTGAATGTTTTGTAGTACTCTGCAACATATTTTGAAACGTTGATTTTACTGATGATGACTGGAATGTATAGCTTTAACTTTTAGGTTAAGTCATAATTCTTGCAAATATTCTATTATTTATGCTTTTGAAGTTATTTAATTTCACACCAGTTTAAGGGAGTGCCTCTTTAAGACCAAAAATAGGCATCAACCCAAGACATGTAAATAAACATATGACAAGTCATACAGTTTATCATTCTTGAAAAAGACAACTGAAGTGATGAAAAGTGTCTTTCGTTACACTGGCAAGAACAATCCAAAATTCCTATTATAAATTTTGTGCCTAAAGCATACATTACAAGTGTTTTATACTTTAAGAATGTGATAAGAGCATATCATACTAAATGTGTTGTCATGGAAACAAAGTGCATGCTGTATATTTAGTTGTGCAGACAATATGTTCTTATGTATAAAAATAAAAGACATTCATTATTAAAGTTTGCTATATAAAATGACCAGTGCATATATTGGAAAACATATGGTACTACATAACATATTGCCAAGTCCACGGTAATGGGACTTCATGTCTAATGTCAAGTCAAATCCTGTAGGACATTATGTCTAATTATCGGACTTGTATCTAATTTGTCACTCGGGGAATTTGTCTCACAGCAGCCAATCAATTCTTTACTTTCTAGGTGAGCCAGATATACAGTTCTTTTAATCGATTGTACGATTTCTTCGGCGACTTTGCTCTAGCCATTTTCTACAATCAGCTTTAATGTTACTGACTGTCTGTTCTTTAACAGTTGACAGAACCATAAACTATTGCATTAGACGCTATAGATGAAAAATTGCTTCTGTCTTTTCAAATGCAGACCATGCCAATTTAGAACATCACATTTAGAAACATCTCACAATCTAGTTTCTGAATTGTGCTAGCATTATTAGTTACATATATTAGCTTTCTATTTATAAAGTCTAAAATCAGGTCTCTTTCTCGGCAAAACAGATCCTGGTGTCACATGGTGTCACATGACTGGACATAGATGTTAACCCTCCTGGGGATCAAACTCACAGCAGACTGGTATCTTCAGATCCTACACATGAGATGTTTTGTCTGCCTCAGACTATACAAAACTACATCATCAAATTTCCTAAAGTTGAAGTTGAAAGTTGACTGTGCCAGTGTATTTATGCTCCCGTCTGTATGTTATATTGTGTTCATTACCTCATGTCATGGAGAAATATGTCATGGTTACCGGCTTATTTCATGTAGGCGTAACACTGCGTGACGACAGAACGTAATGATAAAAATTCTCCAATTCTCCAACATCCGTAACCTCACGGGACAATGAAAATTTCCTATTTTGTACGAAAATTGATGAATTAGGAGACAGCATTCGTCACAGGATATTACATCAAAACAATCACATGAAATGTTTTTTTCTTGACAAAATAGGCATTATATTGTTGGAGTTTTTTTATCTAATCCTTTCAGATGTCTATATCTAAGCTTTTAATGGGTCCTATGAATAGTCCAAGATTCCTTCAGATTGGATCTTCTCACCTCACTCAGAAATTGGCTCTTTGTGTATAAGATACTGAATATTATTATTCACAAATTATTATTCATTGTTTGAAACAGTAACTTGCAGCAGCTGTCTCATAAATTCAACGTACATGGAATGAAAACATCAGTACGTATGACATCAAAGTATAGGTAAAAATAGCTATTTGTGTGCATTTCATGTTTTTTGGCTCATTTTTTTGTTTTGTTTCCGTAATGAATTCTACGACCAGTTATGTACATACTTTTTTTTTAGTTTTTTGCTTTCAAATGTTTATAGGTAAATTGAATCTCATTTGAAGCGTATTTGATCTATAATACTCACGTTTGCAAATATTTCAAACGCTAAAAAAAAGTTAAATTTTAAAAAAAAAAAAGTGGAAAAAACCAAAAAAAAAATTTTTAAAAAAAAAAAAAAAAAAAAAAAAAAAAAAACCAAAACATAGTTTATAATTCTCACTTTACTGGCTGACTTACTGTATGTTTTGTTGAGAATGTTTTTTAATCCGTTTCAAAGAAACAAGAAACATGGAAATGCCAAGAAACCAATATGTTGTTCTGATTCTACTATATATAATTTTAATAGATTGCTATGGATTTCATGACATGAATGAAATGATAACGGCTACCAATGAGATTACATATATAAATAGTATGCTGGCACAATATGTCTGCAATTTAAAAAAGGACAAAAAATTTTTTTTTAATAAACTTTGAGTTATTAGTTGTCATCTTGGCTTTGAAATGTTATATAGAAGAAAATTAATGACAATCTCATTTGAAACAGATATGAATATTGAATTGGATCTATAATACTCACGATTTACAAAAAAATAATTTCAAACGCTATAAATAGGTTAATGTTTATAAACAGTAAATTCTTCAAGTTAAATTTTAAGGTTCAAGACACAGGACATGCAATTATATCATTTCTTTTTATTCCCAAAAATGCAAGTCTAAAATGAACACTAAAACCTTTACATTGTTTATAATTCTCAATTTACTAGACATATAAAATGTTCTCACTTACTGTATGTGTAAACATTTGTCTGAAGTTATCAAAATGCTTAAGGGTTGAATAGTTACAGATCCAGGTTTTCAATATGAATGTAACTGTGACCTTGACCTTATCATCTTGCAACATCGTTCTATACAATCATTGTCTGAGATCAAAATCCTTACAAAGGTTTACCAGTACAGGCCTCAATGTTAATTCATATGATAATGCGAACATTCTGCACGTATCTTGATGTTATACATTTGTCTGAATTTTGATCAAAACTTAAAGGGTTTTATGCTCTAAATGTTTTCCCTGAAACCAGTTTAAATTTCATAAACAGTGTGTGACATTACATGCTATACATGGGTATTTATCACCTTACAATACCATACAGCCTCATATATGTAATACACACTGCACCCTCCCCCCCTCCTATTGTGATACTTATTTTATGCTCTAAATGTTTTCCCTAAAACCGTTAAATTTCATAAACAGTGTGTGACATTACAGCATACATGGGTGATTTTCCCTTATAGTGTGGTTTTAAAAAAATTAACAAGTGCCTAAACTTTCACTTGTGCTAAATTTTCCGAAACGCTAAAAAAACCATACTTACGATGTACTGTATTAATATAACAAGGTACACAAATTGTTATAGTAGTAATTTATGTGTCAGATATAACAGCACTGAACAGAAGGATTGAGAATTACTCACACTAACCACTCAACTAGAATAAATTATTACTGATTCTCTGGCAAATTTTTCTGTTAGACTGCGCTGATCATAGGTATCTCATACAACTTTCAGAATTAAATCTTGAAATAAACTTCTAACCGGTTTAGTAAGTAAGTTTCACATCTATTACACAATGTAAATGTCTTTACAAGTACTAAATGCATCTCACATGGCAAAAGTGAACAGCAAACATGGCCAAAATAAACGGCACATGTCATGGCCAAAATGAACCGCAGCAATGTTTGGCCAAAATAGTCAATATCAGTATTATTTAAATAAAAACACAGGGGTCTTGTGCATGGAACATTCATACTGCACATTTATACTTCATATACATAGAGATGGTACTCTCACCCATACTGAAATATAACTTTACTCCAGTGTAAAGGACGTATATCTATGAAATACCATTCTTAAAAATTTGAGAGAAATAGAGGAAGCTTACATTTCTGTATCTGTTCCATAACCTCTGCTTCAATTTTGTTAATGCCAGTTTTAGCTGCCTCTGTGGTCGTCGTTACCTCTAGATTTGTTTGATTTGATGCTGCTGCAGCTGTGTCTGCCGCGTCCGGGGCGTCGGCCGATTCTGCTGCGCGCCGCATTCTCCTCATGAAGGTGTCCATGGTCACTCAGCTATGGACTCACCTGAAGCGAAATATAGACAATACATAACAATTTCTGAATAATACTTGAAAAGGAAAAAGGAAAGAACGGCAAATTCTTAAAAATCCCTTCCCAGACATGCAGCAGACTTCTCAAGCAATCTGGAAATGTGAAATCCAATTTCTGACGGTAGACTCTTTTTTTTCTGACATCAACATGGGGCCATTATCGTACGCAGTCAGGAAAATCTGATTAATTTGCTGTTAATGGTAATGCTGGGTGTAAGAAAGTTACTTCACATCCATCCAAAAAATGTCTAAGACACAAACATTTGTTTCCATTACAAAACCCAACAACAGTGAGGAAATTACTGCAGTTGGTCAATAGAACGAATCTGAAACAGTCATTATTATCTAGGGTTCCAGTTGATAGAATGAAAATTACAACAAAAACATTTAACAATACGCAATCAAAGCGCTGAAAGGCACTCTCAGAACTAGATTTAAACAGTTTTAGCCTTTCAAGCTCATATACGACATTTTGTTTATGGAAGCTGATTATTTTCACTGATCGGCGTTCATTTGTTGCCTTGATGCTTTGGGAATAACACCCATCTCGATGTCTGTCAGAGATTAAAGTATAATGAAACACAGACTATTTTGAATGTTATAAATGTAGTTCATTAACAAGAATGAAACTTTTCTCTGGCCAAGTACTGGCATAAACGATGCTTCAATTTGAACTGGAATATTTCCCACCTGATGTTTCTTAAAAATCACCTTCTTTCAGTTCTTTGAATGATTTCTGTTCATGATATTAAATTATATTGTACTCTCTGGGGTATTATATGGCAGCGCACAGTCTTACAAATTTCCAAAATGAAATACACATGTTTTCCCATCACTGTTCATTAATGCAAATCTGTTACATCAACAAAAGTGACAAATTGCTGCAGCATGTGTTACACATGTGCAATACATTCATATTTACAATTATAACTCATGTATGAAATAACGACATATGTACATGTCGCACAAAACTATGTCAGTGACAAAATTTTGTCATAATTTTATCACATCCCTGAGGCCATGCAGCATAGCTTTTAACTTTATGGAATAAACAACACAGAACACTCCTTCATACATTAGTAAATGGCACTCAAAGATACCCAAAAATAGACATAAAACAAACAAAATCTAATTATTACTCAATACCCCTAATAAAGACCACTGGCGAGAGTCTATATACATCAATACCGATGCCTGTTTGCCCACTTGACTTCCAAATCAATGACGAATGAACTAGAAATTTCTCCAGAGATTCCCCGATGGGGAAATTGGATGCCAGCTATTATTTACCGAGTTTCTGAAACATTTCAATAGGAACGGCCTTGTACAACTGCTCAGCTTGCTTTTCTTGGCTTCCGTAAAGCAATAAACTGAGATTTTCAATTAACAGCGAGGATTTAAAGGAGAGCTAGATTCTTGATAATCAATACAAGAAATAGCGTAATCTTGTGGAAATGATGGATGTTTCTATAAAAGGAATCCATGACAATGGTGTTCACTTAATGATAAACTCGGAAAGTCTTATACCTGAATGGCACCTAATTTCAACATTAAGCAAGACATGAACGATACCTTACTCAGTCATCTCAAAATATTTGCCAACTCTTGTAAATTCACAAACTATTCACGTAACTGTGTAGACCATTATAATAGTTTCTATCAAATCTCTTCTAATAACATGATAGGAGGCATTAAGTAACTTGTTGCAAATGAACTATATACTGCTTATAGTTTACCATTACAATTCACCAAGAAGATCACTAATCCAGACTTCATGCCTTTTATAAACTTACTTATTCTGTGAGAATTAGAAACATAACAATATAACTCTTAACACCAATTCCTTACAGAGAGATCGTTTATAATGCTATCAATGATTTTATTCACAGTTTACATGTGAATATCTGGTTTAGCAAAACCTTTTTATCCAGATTTGTGTACTCCATGACTGCTCAATCCAAATTATAACATATCTAAATTACAGAAAGCCATCTTCAATTCATTTTGCAAAATATATACTTTTGGATGCAAGTGATCCTATAAGCTTCAACAACGCTAATCACAGAGTGACATACAAATTCTCCTCCGTGTTTACTGTAGCACTTCAATAAAGATGAATGCACATTCCACTCTCCATTAACTCCACAGATCTTTAAGTATTTTTATTTTACTTACTAGGTCGTTTTCTGAACCATTAATTTCACTACATGCAGTTTGTTGCACCATAAGTCATTTGACAAATGTATTCAAGTTTCAAATCCTGGAGTAAATGTCTGTGAAAACTGTATCATCTTTCCTCTGCTATTTTCAATACAGGTCTCTTAAGAAACAAATGTGTTTATTTAAAATGAAACAAATTGAATTTCTGTCAAAGGAGCACAGATATTCAGCATCATTTGCATCAAAAACATCAGAATTGTAAAGATTGGATTGCCAGTGTGAAAGACAAAATATCCATTATTCCCCCCCTGTGAAGATATTGATCCAAACTGAAATATTGATGGATCTCACTGCAACATTAATACTGATCGAGGCCCTAACAGGTGTGATATACCCAGACAGGTGTGTTCCATATTGATTGTGATACAAATGACCGTTGTTTTATTAGCAGGAATGAGCCCATGATTCTCAACTAACGAGAGGTTACAGTGATCTCAAGTCAGCTTGGACGATTCAACCAAATTAACAGTCAAAGCTTAATATAAACCAGTTTTCAATTATGTCTGACAGACTTTTTTCCATAGCCATTGTTAGTTATAATTCTGAAAACGGGAAATGCCATGTAACATTTATTTGTGGAAATATCACATTGTATAAAAGTAAAAAGACATATGAACACTCAAAGTGTAATGTCAAATTTAGTTAAAAATCTGCATAATGTGAAACAAACTTTCCGATTGAAAAAATGTCTGTAAAAAAAGTATAACCTGACATGGCGATATTCTTCTGATTGACAAAATCATAATAATCATGAGAGCTTTATTCAAAACAAATTGATAATGTAAAAGTAGCCAAAGTAGTTCTATAATAGTTCTAAATTCAAGTGCTGATGTTTGTAGATTATCTCCCCTTACAAGAGACAATTGAACCCCAAGTATAAGGAAGGCATTACGTCGATGAATATAAAAAATTAAACGCTACTTAGTCATTGTACTGCAGATGAAATTCTTGGAAATCTGTTAGATTCTAGATTACTAAGATTTTGCTTGATCCATAATGTGGTTCTGTATTCAGTGGACACTCTCAGCTTCTTCCAGTATTAGTTACAAATGAAATCTTTCAGTCATGCCTGATGATTAAGTAAATTTCCATCAAGCATTTCAGGAACGTTCAACAGCTTGGCTCATTATGCGATTTCATACTTTATATAGAAATACAAGTATTAAAACAGACTTGTACATTTTCATATTGCATTAATCTTTTTTATTCTGTGCACAGAATTACTCCAAAATCAAATTTATAACAACATTTATCATAAAAATCCATTGTTTATCTTCAATATCAAATTCTGAACCACAAGAGAACGTGCCTACAGTCTGACCCAGATCTCAGAACCGTTAACAGGCTCCGATTCCTTTATTGAATTCGAATCGATCAATTCGCCCTCGGCTACGTGGATGTCATTAAACTCAAGTCTCAAAAGATCTCTGTCTGCGACAGTGTTCTCTTTTATTTCACTTTTTTTTCTATAATCTCTCTCAAAACAAACAAGACTGATATGATTTGAATTCCACAGGGTCTGGAACATGTCCAATAATGCAGTACTTTAGCTACTCTAGAACTTGTCAAAATCAGACAAATGCACTTCAAATTTTGTACTCTAATCTAGTATTACAAGAAAGTACAATAAAATACTACAGATTTTTGAATCCCCTAGAGGCTTCAAGCATTGGTTGCCACAGGTTTAAATCTAAAAAATAAGCTATAATTAAAAATGAGTTTTTGCCAAAATTATTGCATTTATACTGTTATTTTATACATAATTCAGTGTGTCATTATAAGCAATGTTTATATCACATTTCCACAACTCACATAACAAATAATGGGAGACTTTGGTAAACTACAAATTATCTCCCTTATTCGATAAGGTCCAAGATAACCAAACTGAACAAGGGTCCTATCAGTTGGAATCCTCTAAGTTTATCGTTGTTTCTTGTAGAGGTATCCAAGTTACTAAGTGTGAAATTTCTCACTCAATGGGGACGCAGATGCAAAAACATTAATGATCGACTGATCTACATTCTCTTATTCATAAAGTCTCTATTTTTCCAGAGTCTATCTATATCCCTAATCTTCTTCAAGATCGTTAACCTTTTACAATCTCGGATATCATAACATTTTTTTAATTAAGAATGACCTCATAAAAACGTTCTGTTATTCTGGGTTATAACAAACAACCTTGTTGAGATGCTGTAACATCTTGTCTATTCAACATTTTTATAATCACCATACAGCACCACATATTTATCAGCTTGTTGACAAATTATCGTCCAAGGAAATCAAGTCCAAGGAAATCAAATGGCTGACGTCAAAGAAATATACGAATCAATAAAAAAATGTCAACAGATGGGGAGGCATACTGTGCCAAGGATGCCAAAAGAAATCATTGCAAATTCCTTATAAGCTCATAGAAATTCTAATTTTTTCTACAAATCCTACTTTTAAGACTGCTTTTGAGTTACCATTGTTGAGGAAGGGATTCAAACTTAATTACTTAAGAAATAATAACTTTATTGTACCCGTTGCAGAACATCATTGTAAAACACGAAATCTGAGTGGAACTACTTGCTAACACATGTCACATCATAATTAATGTCATCTACCGCATGTCATCCTTGGAAAAATGTGCTGTGTTTTTCAAGAAAAATACGGTTGTTCCCAAGTTTATGTAGCATGTCATCCTTGGAAAAATGTGCTGTGTTTTATCATAGAATAAATACAGGTTGTTCCCTATAAAAAAAATTGTTTTTATAGCAAACATAGCTAGCACTCGATCATGTTAAAACTGGAATTAGTACATGTCCATGACATTTGATGTAACTATATATAGTGGTTTTGTATTTAGTACTCATTACATTGACTGTTTACATATTACTTCATTAAGCGGGCTAATAGATATTTGATATATAATGTTGGTGCTGTTCATAGAAGGAATTCTGTGTATTTTTCATTGCTATTGTTAGCCCAATATGCTTGGTCCGTGTCTATTTACTGTCAAATCGTCCCACGGCTTCAAGTCTTCCACAGATGCTGAAAGTACATTCTGCAGAATAAGTTCTCTGAACCACCAACTGACGATTCTACTATTTCCAACACTTCCTACCTTCTAGAACACAAAAACACGCTAATATTTCTATAATTTATACAACGTCAACAGTAACTAACCAAAGTAACACTACCTCGTGCTTGAATACTTTTCGTAAAAAATGCAGAAGTACCTACTTCAGCTTCAAAGGACACACCAAAATTAATATTTACAATATTCTCCCATATTTACACAGATACATTTCAAAGAAGTATTGTTGCATTAATTTCATATATTCCCCAATATCATACCCAAAATGTGCCAATTATTTCTGCCAATACTTCTACCAGATCAATGAACAAACTTGGCACTGGGACCTCCCCTGCCTCTTATAAAATCCATTCTCCCAGCTTCCTAAACAGGCAGAGTAAATACTGGTTAACCATGCTAATGATTCTATTATGTCATTTTTTCATTAATCATTCACTAACTAAGCAGTCTATTACCAGAGCAGATCAATGGATCAATATTCCCCTTTGCTTCACTCCAGTGGTCTAAATCAATATCCATGGACACATCAATATCTTTTATTACCTGGCCAGCTGTTTGTTTCCTCAGGTCACAAGACTCTCATACCACCTTGAACATTTGAAAAAACAAACTGACATATTCTATCAGCAAATCTCTTTTATCAATTAAATTGACACTGACCTTGATATAAACTGACTCTAGAATGTTTAACATTCTGTGTTCTTTTCCTAAAAAACAAACTAACACAACTATGTTTAATATACTGTTTTCTTTTCCCAGTCATGGTCTCTTATAGAATTTATTTCATGTCCCACTTGTTATTAAATCCACTTATTGGTTCATTTTCTATTCCACCATTCTGTGAGCCAGAGCATCTTCGGCTTCATTTTCTATTTCAACTGTCATCAAATCCATCTTCTGCTTCAAATTCTATACCCCTGATCATCCAGTGGTTTTTTTTGTTAATTTTCTATCTCATTTGTCATCAAATCCATCTTTTTTCAACATCCTTTTCCCCTACATCATCCTGTGCATTGTTTATTTATAGATCTATTTCCCTGGTCATCCACTGTTTCTCCTGGTTCATTTTCTATTCCATTAGCCAAACACTGTCTCTTCTGGTTATTTTTATATCCCATTTTGTCATCCATCATATTTTTTGGTTCCTTTCATTTTCCCTTTGTCATCCAGTGCCTCTTGTAATTCATTTTCTATTCCAATTATAATTCAAAACAATCTTTTTGTTCACTTTCCTTTTCACCTACATCCGCTGTACCTTTGACATCAATTTACCAACCTTAGACTAGGTCCACAGATCATTTCAGCCTCATCAACTTTTGTTTAATTCTTCATGGTACATTAAAGCATGACCTATAACTTTAAAGTTGCTCTAAAAAATGGTCTAGACTCTTAAAAATAGTTAAGTGCTATTAATTCACTGCCTTAGTCTCTATAAGTAACCGTTATAGAGGCTTACATGAAGAATCTATTATATAGAAACTAAAGAGAAGGAGCAGTAGAGACTGACTGAATTTCTATTTTTTAATTTTCTCTTTCTTTTCACATTTAGATCTTATTTACATAATGCCTATCACTAAACCACACATAGTATGTGGCTTTATATGAATTTTGTAACGGATTAGAATTATCCGTTCAAAGTTTATGTCATGAACAAGCAAAAATATCAATTTGCAAGCATATTCATTCGTTGAATATGTTGGACATACATTAAATTTTCTAAGAAGTCACAGATTTAATCTGAGGTGTCTTTATATTACATCAGAGAGAGTTCAATAGAATAATGATGGTTCCATATCATGTGACATGTCTATAAATAACCCAGCTATATCTTAAATGAATGCCTCCAGTGAAATTTAAAGTAATTTTTGCAATCGAAGTTGCTTAGCTTAAAAGCATCTAGTAATTCCATGATTACAATGTTTTGCTTGAATATTTCAACATCAAACATGTCCTAGAGGTCTCTCTGACATAAACGAGTGCACAACAAGAAACCATCTCTAATTTGACTCTCCTTGATCAAACAATACTGCCAGTAACTATACTAATATAACTTCTATGAGCTCCAGAAATAGACAATTGGCAAAATGATGAAAACTTGACAACAATAACAGCAGATACTCG
The DNA here is from genome assembly GCA_022818135.1 of Saxidomus purpurata. NCBI lineage: Eukaryota > Metazoa > Mollusca > Bivalvia > Venerida > Veneridae > Saxidomus > Saxidomus purpurata. Next base: position 5,124,453 of record JAFMSR010000003.1, on the reverse strand, counting down.
TATGTCTGTCACAGAAAACATTTCTATGTTTGCTCAGCTAGTTAAAAGGTACGAATGGCTTCTCTATTGCGAATTCGTGTTGGTATCTTAGATCATGATTAGCATAAAAACATTAAAAAATATCATATGTATAGTTGCTTCTTTCATGTTTTCAACTTTAATAACAAAAAATAAACAACAGTTGCACAGACAAAGAGTTATATAACTTTCAGATTAACAAATTCAGATTGAAGATAAAACATTACCTAATACAGTAAAGTTGCGCTATTAAAAACCCCCTAATATACAGACCACCCTCGATATTAAGACCAGACATTCTAGAACCAAATCTAATGCTCGATTTTATAGTAAAACGGTCTCGCTAATTATAAGACTGATCCATTAATATCAGACACATTTTGCTGGTCCGAAAGGTGGTCTCAATACATCTTTACTTTTAAACTAAATTTTAGAAAGTGGGGATACTATTGGTGAAATAGAATGAAAGGTAAGATAAACAAAACAGCATAGGGCAGTGATTTCAGTGATAGTTAAGCTCAATTGTACAGAGCTAGAATTATTAATCACGAGTAAAACAGCATTGCAAAAGATATGCTTGCCGTTTTGAAAAATCGTTTTGAATATGTTTTACCGTGCAATGATCTACAGTTCGCAAAACCATCAAAACTCAACCGAAAATAAAAATCACTCTACCCAGAGTCTCCGTTTTCTTACGAATGTGATTTAATGAAATGTGGTCTCATAGGCAAAAATATTTTAGCACTGCAAGGGTTGATATATATTATAGACCAGAACCATATGTTTAGTACAATAAAGTCAAGAGATTTGATGTTTGTGTCAGTGACTTTTATGTAGCCCTATCGCATGCCCCCCCGAATTTCTTAATCAATATATCGATACAAAAATTTTAATCAATGACATCCCTAATCACAGATGAACAAATTCCAGGAACTTTCTACCATCCACTGACAGATATCATAAATATAAACAACAAGAAAAATAATTATTCTATAAGTCTTTCTCCCCAAAGACAAAAAAAAGTAATTTGTCAACTTGTTTTCCAAGAAAATTCCAATATATGATTTCCACCAAGAAACAAAATGTAGCATGACTTACCATATAGAATCAATTTCTGATAAAAACTAAAGTCTCGCGGGTCTTCCTTCAGCCTTGGATGGTTACTGTAGTTTGGGTAATTTTCGTGAATTTTAAATTCCCGAAAGGAGAATTCTCTATAATCTAGATTTGTGTTTTTCCAAGCTAAAATTTATCTATTACATATATTTTATACAATCAAACTGTATAATACTGGGTTATTTAATACATCACATAAAAGGTCATTATATGACATTTCAGAATTTATATTCTTTCCAGCAATGGACATTATGACCTTTACAAACCAAAAAGGTCGGTTATTATCAAGAATATACTAATTGTGTAGCAATTGATCATTATTGCGGGCAATATTAATTTTGTGGCCACAGATCATATCCCAGACAATAGAAATGTGCATTTTCTGTTAAAATTACATGGCTTAATTGAAAACTGTCATCGACTTAAATCTGCCATTATTCTTTGCCATCCACAATAACTGTCTGCTACCATTTTGACACTTACCTAGAGACGGAAACTTTCCTAACAATACTGTAAATATGGCATCAACAAAATACTATTGTAAAAGTCGGTTTTTTTGCGAGGTTTTTATTTTCGCACATGTTCCCTAATGAAGCACTTCGTAAATTAAACAAAACTGGCTAAAATAGCAAACAAACTGTGATTATATATAAAATAGTTCTCGCTCGTGAATTCCAAAACTCATAAATATAAAGACTGTTACAGTTACATCAGCTAAATATTTTAAAATGTTACTAAAACTTCAAATTACGTATGTGTTGTGAAGCTTAAGAACAATGCTACACAACTACATCGGGCCTGGTTAGAATTTTAAAGTCTCATTAACACTTTTAATAGAATAAAGAAAATTGTATGAATAATTATAGTAGAACTGTGCTATATTTAGTCTGAAACAATGTTAATGCATACACTTCTTTCATATTTTTGTCGCTTAACCTTCATGAAAAAACGTGGTCAGAGTATTTCTTATTTTTTTTGCAATATCATTGAAAATAAGGAATGTGTTATATTTATAGGATTGAAGAACCAATTTTGAGGAATTTTTTTCGAGCATGTAACAGTCAATTTCACTTGTCAAATTACTACTTGGGACTTTAAAAAACCCAATCAGAAAATCCATGGCATTGAGAGATTTATTAATCTTGTGTGAGATCTAATTTTTCTCCAATTATTTCCTACCTTTGAGAATAATCAAAAAATCTCACATCCAAAAGTATAAAAACATGTGAGATGACAGTTTTTATTTCATAAAATGCCTTTTAAATGGGCTCTAAGAAACCATGAATCTTGCTAAAATCATAAACAAGTTACTTGCCTAATTTTAGTTTTCTTAATCAACTTCAGTGTACACCCAGCAACATAACTAAAGGAATGAATATAAACAATATATACCAGTTGAGCTTAGCATTAAAACACTTGACTGTGCAAAACACTTCCTTATAATGTGGCAACTCAACTGCATCATATTTATAAAGAATTCACATATAAATTGTACAATTACACAAGTCATATCCGTCTATTTTCACAGAATTATGATCTTGCAATTTCAAACGAATTGATGGATAAAATCTTGATTTTTTTACTATAAATATTGGTACAGTATTAAAACACAACTCTATCACATACTTCAATCTCACTTACATCCTGGTAAGTTATGTATGATATAATGATAAATGCAAGTTATATCCTGGTATCTTCCTACGAATTATATGATCTCAAATTCACTGATGAATAGATAGCTAATTTTGTAAAAAAAAAAACACAAAAAAAAACAACAACAACAAAACATATCTTCATAAGCAACTGAAAATATTGTTCAGACTAAAATCTTACCGATCATAAAGCTATATATTTTAAAACATGATTTATTAAAATAAACCAAGTACTGTACTTCAAAATATGCACTTAAAACAGCATTATAAATTACCTTTAAACATGAAATCTACATCATTTCAACAATTTCAGCTATCCTAGATACTGACTTTACCCTAGATCTTACACTGAAAATTACTGCAACACTACAAAGTCTATTGAATTATTTACAAAAGAGGGAAAATTTATTTTCATACGTAATTTGAGTTTAACACTGACGTATTTGAAGCAAGATCACGAAGTGGACAAAGAAGGTAAATATACCTATTTTATACGGACAGTAAAGCAGATTAAAATAACTCCCACAACTTTTTGTGTATCCGTGTTACGAGCTATTTTAGTATATGTTATACTTATAACGCTTTTACTGAACCGAAAATAAATAAACTTATCCACAGTCGAGTAGAAAATTCTTTCAACCGGTATAAAAGTTTAAAGGCCATTATAAAATAAATGATTATGTCAAATTTTTTTTATCATGATTATTGAAATTATTTTAGAAACATCAAGTTGCATGACTTAATCTGTTTGCAATGCTTTTGAGCAATTTTAACGTAATAAAGTATAAAAATATTTAATCTTTAGGTTATATACAACTGTTAGCTTTTGCCAATGTTCAAATGTAACATAAGAAATAGAAATCTTAAGATAAATATTTTGAAAACAAGATCTATTTTTCACCAAAATAATGTAAACAAATGGCTGTCTACATGTATATGTTTCAATGAAGCATAACAAACTTGGTGTGTATTATTCATTGAAGCAGAAAAAAGAACTACGAACATCACAATGAAATACATTCGATATAAGTAGGTAATGAGTAAAAAATAATGGAAATTTGGGGCATAAATTATTCATAAATATCATCAATTTGCCTGAAACCTAAAAAAATATCCTACATTTGATAAATAGATTACCATGTGAGACAAATACTGTTTGGTTTGCATCTGAATATTTTGTAACGTATGAAAAATAACCTCTCTTGCGGTTTTGTCACTTCTTGAAAATTTTCAGCATAAAAAGTTACTTCCCAATCTCAAATATCGGGCAACATGTAGGTTTGTCATGCATTTGTTTTTCTCTAGAAAACCTCAAACATGTCTGCAACAAAATTAATACTTATCATAGCTAGAGTTAAGGAGGAGTTTGGGCATAGAAGTGTAGAGGGAAGATGCCAGCACAAACCCCCAGAATGGCACCTTTAATTTTTCTCTCTTGGAGGCAGACCAAAGTCTTGGCACAAAACTTCAAGCTATCATCAAAATAAATTGTATGTTATGTACAATTGATATCTCTTATTTCCAAGAGAAAATTCATATTTAGTTTCTGTTTTTTTGTTATCTTCAGCACATAAAATTGCTTAAATAATTCTCCTATCTCAAACAATGTGAAGCTGCATGAAACTGGCAAACAAATCAAATAGCTGCATAGCAGTTTTCATGTCACCTCATCTCAATTTTATAAAAGAGAACGTGTTTTCTCTCAATACAGCAAGACTTGATTTCCCAGTAGATTCCGAAAAAGAACCAAATATACAAAAAATTTCCATTTGCACTCAAAAATCGATACATCATCCCTTCATGTTTTATTTAATGGATAATCATTATTTACTGTCTGAAATTATAAATATTCATTGGAGAGCGTTTTCGTTTCGTGATTTTTGATGTATTGATCCACACACTAGGGAGATTTAGTTTCTGGAACTTTTTTGTTCCACACAATCTTCCTATTCCAAGTTTTGTTTCAATACCAAGCCTAAAACATTGTTGATATCTAATGCAGTATTTGCAGCAACAGTTTGATCTGTGATTAAGGCAATAAATGCTACAAAGTTTTGCTCTATTTCAAGCCTAAACAACCATGCTACAATGTTTTGCTCTATTCTACAATGTTTTGCTTTATATTTAAGGCAGTAAATGCTACAATGTTTTGTCCTCAATACATGCTACATTGTTTTGCTCTATTCTAAGGCAATAGTTAAATTACATGCTACAATGTTTTGCTCTATATTTAAGGCAGTAAATGCTACAAAGTTTTGTTCTATATTTAAGGCAATACATGCTACAAAGTTTTGCTCTATTTTAAGGCAATACATGCTACAATGTATCTCTATCTGTCTCTTGCTTCTGAAAATATCATGTCATCAAATGTGTACCTTGGCCAATCCTAGTTCTTCCTAGATCTTGTAAGTCATGTAATGTGTGTATCTACACATGTAAATGGAGCCTCTCCATCACTATAAAATCACTTTTACAAATCTAAGGTTCCATGTACAAATAATCTAAACAACAAATATAAATACAAATGTAAATTTTATGATTATTACAAGTCATAATGACTTCAAAAGATTACAAGACTGATCAAGTAAAGATATTTTACTGTCATTCTTACTTGTGTCAGTTTAGGTAGCCTACTGCGGTTTCTGTCATGGCAGCTCTCATAATATAATGAATTATTGTTGATGAAAATCTTAAAAGAATTTAGTGTTATCCTCTTTTGTTTGCACTTGATATATAGAATATTCAAGGTGTGTACTAGGCACAGTGTTGTTAATGAGTGTTCCTGTACATGTGTACAAAATTCTGTCAATGTGACAGTCCCACATCTGTTACATAAACTGTCCAGAGCCAAAAAATACGATTCTCATTATGATGATGAGAGGAGAAATTTGATATATTACTGGCGGAGAATACAGTCAATGGTTTCCTCTAACATTACAACAAAATCTATTTGAAAGACGTATCATGAACAACAGCTGTTGCACATAGACATGACCTTGATGGTATAAAATTCCACACCAAAACCCAGGAGGGGGGTAAGAGGAAGTCAGATGATTGCTCGCTGTCCCAGTCTCATGACAAAATGGTCGTTATTAATTTCAATATCTTTTTCTTGGGGCATAAGCCCCATTTCAACCATATCTGGGTATTTTTACACGCATGCTGTTTTAATACCTAACCATAGTCACAGGAAAGAACCTATATAAGAGCCCTATTCTCCATAAAAAAAACTTTCTCACATAAAGAGAAATGGTCAGTAGCAGGGCTCACACCCATGACTCTCAATCAATGAAAGCTTGTGATTTCAAGTCTGCAACTCTGACTACTTGATGATGGAGGCAGGTAATATCCCTGTCAATGTTTTTACCAAAATGTACAAATCACAAGAACTCTTGAAGTCATTTTATGATTTGAGATCATGCTGTTTTTAAATATTGCTACTCAACCATTGCTTCTGCAACAAAATTCCTTTGCCAAAAAACCTGACCAGAACGTAACTTAATGCTGAAAATGTTCTGGCAAAAAAACTTATCAGTAATTAATGCAGTATTACATGTCTATAGTTAGAAAATAAACTCAAAATCAATATTAAAATTCTTCTAAAACACCATTTCACTTTTCACTTTTAGAAAATTTAATGGGTATAATCATATTTTACTGACAAAACTGTGATAGAATTGATCACAAACAGCTTCTAATTATATCTCTCACTGAAGTCTCTCATTGCAGCCATGAATTAATTAATATCATTAATACAATGAATTTTTACTATAATTAAACATTTATGGGAACATTAGGACAGGGGACTGAAAAAAGAAAAGAAATTAATATGGAATGACAGGAGACAATAATAAAGTAATTAATTTATTAGGTCCTGATACAATTTGTACCATTTCTCAACAGAATTTTGTAGTCACAGAAAAAAAAATCCAACGACATTCAAATAAAAATCTACCGTCGCTCCCCACCAACCCACCCACATTAACCTCATTTATTATTTTGCATCATTTGAGACTCGGTGCTTTCCGATTAGGACACTGTTACTGAAACAATTACTTTAAATATCTTACCTTTTGAATGGTACAAAACCAAGTTAAAGTCCTGAGATATAGATCTTATAGAAAAAAAACTATAAAGTTTAGTCCAATGTGGTCAGCAAATGGTCACATTTTGCGCCTAAAGTCCGACATTTTTGTTCAGAATCAAAACTTCTCTAACCAAGCCAGCAAGTTGATAATCAATAACAACGCAAATGCATTCTGGGAAACTTGAGTATTGATGTATTACAATACAAGCTCTTCTAACGCACTTATTGGGAAAAATGGCCACCAGAATTTTTTTCACGTTAATCGTTTCGGTTTACTGGGACAATAGCAAGAGTAGGTGTTTCCCAAATATGTCATTTTGTAAAGATTCTTGATTTATCAGCAAATTTTTTTTTATATATACACTGTTGTCATGTACATTTTGTATGAAATGCATGATTTTAGCTTCATAATCCCTGCAAATAAAACTCTCATGGACTTTCATTCTGGTTAATAGTTCAGCAATTTTGGTCAAACAGCTCTGAGCATCCCTAGACATAGTCAACATTTTCTTATTGGTAGGCTGAATTAATTTTTCATCTTTTTTAATCTTTGAAAGCAAGGATAAAATAGAATGCTGAAACTTCATGAATATTTCAATTAAAAGTTTCAGAAGAAATAATACATTTTTTTTGGAAAAAAAAAAAGAATTGGTGAAGTCACGAAGGAATATCGAGGGTTTAACGCAATACTGTTGTAACTCAGTTCTCTGGTTTTTTTCAGCAATCAACAAAAACTATTGCTTTTTTTCATGGTACAATGAAACTGACTAAAAACTGGTCACTGTCACCATTTGTGAGAGAGATTGAAGCCAATGATCTTTATTTTTGGGTAACTTGAGTCAAAAATATAATATTTATGATAATATGAGTTACAACAGTTTTCCACTTAAAACACTACATTTTTCTTGTAAAATCTTAATGCAACACTGTTGTAACTAAACTAAATGACCATACTGCCAATAATATATTACTTTTTCTTTATGCAGTATTACTGCATTTACTGTACAATAGTACTGTCATAATATTAAATGCAATAGAGTAACTGCAACAGTTTTTACATTGTGGAAGTTTGCGCAAAAATGACAAGACAGCGCATGCTTTCTCGTTTATTTGGCAAAGTTTAGACAATTTAAGCAAAGTTATTCAAATCAATGTCAAGAGTGTTTTGAGACAATCTAAACATTGTGGTCATGTTTGGATTGATATGACTTGACTAGAATTATCAACAGTAGAGTGGAATTTTGGACTGCAACTGTCTACCTACATCCACAGATGACAGATCCTATATAGAAACAGTCATATAAAAGACAAGAAATTAATAAGAACAATTATATTAAAAATGTTTTCTTAAAGTAATTAGCTCAATACTTCAGAGTACCAGTACTGATGATTGCAGTTTTTATCATTTTACTATGAACAATTTATGTTTAAAGAAGACTTTTACAGGATTTTTGGTATCAATAGTGCTACTAGTAGACCATAAATAAAGGTCCAAGGTCGGAGGTACGAGGACAGAATTCTATGAACTTTGTTTTAATTAAGTTGCAAGTTAGTGTCAGAGGATTAATTTTGGTGACATCATTTTTTTTTAATATAAAATGTGTTATAAGATTTGAAATAAGAAACTGAAACAGTACAAAAATAGTACCAGTGATAAGCTTTAATAATTAAGTTCATGTTCAGGTCATTTTTTCATGAAAAAGTATCGCAGAAATTCCTATCATTGAACAATTATTGTACATATTGTAACATGTACAATTGATTCTTAAAAAAAAGCAATGTCAGGACTTTTGTACAAAATATACGGTCAATTTCACAAGATGTCTCTCTATGTAATGTAAATGCTAGGAGTTAGTGTTATATTCAAAGTAATCCGGAGTAACCTTCATTTTTTCTTGCATCGGGGAGACCCCAAAATCCTTCTGATATAAGGGGATACCCATTCCTCCAACAAATCGTTTGTCGTCTTTCCCTGCCATGCATTTCAAAGAGACCCTCTGAGCTCTACTATTCAAGATTCTTAGATGGCCCTGTAACAGTAACTGTCGCTACTTTGTATTGATATCTTAAAAGTTTCAGATGTATTAAATGAAACACAAAATGTATGTGTTTCTGCAAGTTTTACACCCTTTACAGTACTACTTGTAAATTGTAAAGGTTACACAATATACTCAGTACTGCACAGAGTGTACAGTTAGAAAGGTTCATGTTTCAACATAATGGTAACTCCAGTCTTGTAATTTCACCCACAATAACATTAAAGGGACATACCCTACATCTACCCGATTATATTATCGAAACATAGATTATGTTTTCAATGAATGCAAAATTATGAATAGGTACAATTTCAAAGAAAAACCTATGGCAAAAATTGCCTAATTTTACCACAATTAATCAATATAGAGCCCTTCTGTAATGAATCGCATCCACCCATTAATTGTACAACAACAACTCTACAAAGATTATTCAATTGAATGGTTTACGGTACTGTAGCATATTTTAAACCGCAATTTTTTTCGATAATGACTGGAATGCATAGCTGAAACTTGCAGGTTAAGTTATAATACTTCGAAAGATTCTATTGTTTATGCTTTGAAGGTTATTTGGTTTGGCATCAGTTATAGGGTATGTCCCTTTAATGTTTGTAGCAGTTTATTTGTAATATATAAGGTTGGAAACAGTAGGGACAAAAGTTGCTTTTGTGTTATAAATTTAAACATTTATAATTGCACCATTGTACAAAGTCCTGAAGGTGTAATTAAAAAGATATGTTAGGGATACAAAATATCTATGGACTAGGGCAATGTTAATATGACCTTTTTTAGATCTACTCTAATGTGTCTGACATTGAAAAAGGCAAATAGCAAAAACCAAGCACAATTGTAAGTGGCATGTTCCAACTGGCATTCCATACAAAAGTAACATCTTCATATCTCTTCAAGATCGATTTCACAAATGAGTATTGTTTTCAAAAAATAGTCTGATGTCTTAAATTGATGACTTCACTACTAGGTTAAAAAGTCTACTGATCTTTTAGACAGAATTCTAGTATTTTAGACCAGAAAAAAGTACAACAGTGTTGCAAGTAAAAAGATTGTGACTTCTTATTTTTAGGCACACTGTTACTCCAGCACAGTGTTGCAAGGGCATGCTTTTTTGAGATCCCTTTTGACAAAAATGTTTTTAGCTAGATAGGGAAATCAAACAATTTTTCATGTTATGTACTCATTATAGGTTCAATATGTAAAAGTTTTGTAAAATAAATATGTTGGCATTGCAAAGATGCTGGGAACCAATATGTCTGATGCTGGCATTCTGGAGATGCTGGGAACCAACATATATGATGGCAATATCCTGCATATGCTTTGACTTTGACACCAAACACTAAACATATGCACAACATTATCTGTTAGTCAGGTTTGGTACACTGTTATGCACCCAGGGGTTTAGGTATGAGGATCAAACCTACCACAAGTGGCCTTCTCTTTACCTCATCCCAGATTAACTCTGTGCTTGTTTAGATATATACACACGTTATTCAGAAACTTTTGCTGTTTTAAATATGAAATTTAAGTAGACAGTGGAGTGTTTAGGCACACTCTCAAGCAATTTGAGCTATTCAAAAGTCCAAAACCTATTATAAGCACCCAAAGCTACCTCTAGGGAGCCTGTTTGTTCACCTGTGTCTTAGAAATACTGTATGTACGCCTATTTGTCCACCTGTGTCATGCAAATAGCTGCAGTCTTGTCAGAAAAAATAATCTCTTAATTGTGATTTACTTTGATCAGAATTCTCGGCATGATTTGCAATTATGTTATCAGATGAAAATTTGTGACAGCAAATCTTTGAATACTTCCAAGAATAGCAGCTAACAAATATTAAAATGATCAATATTTTATATCAACAGATGGCAAACATGATAAAGCACTCTCTATAATATATTATGTATATTTATAACAAGGGAGATTATAGTAAGCCCTGATGAGAACATATATACAGTCAGAATTCGTCAAGTGTCCTTAAAGCTATATAAGAGGGGCTTATAATCAGACGGCAATGCATTATTTGAAATTTATTATAATACTTCCATATTGCCCCATTCGCTTTACCTTAGTTGGTTCAGTATTCTATGATACTGAACTTTGACAAGGTGGGCAGTCCTTAGGGCAAGCTGGTTGTTCCCGTCAAATTACCTTGTTCCAAGTACATGTGCGTGTAGTAGTTCGCTATAGTATTGCATGTTCAGTAACTGGTAATAGTCATATCTAATTAATAACTACTAGCATACTGCAGATTTCAAACATGTAAATATACATTTCGATATCTTATATCAAATTTTGTATTCGGTGCATGACAAACTTCATCCCTTGCTTTCAAATATCATGAATACATGTAAGTATCAAAAGGTGTGCAAAAACCAAGGCCAGTAAGTACCACAGGTATGAATGACATGCTATGTGTCGGCCTTCCTAGTTGAGTGGTTAGATCAAGTCGCTGACTTGATACTTAGGTATTCTTCCCACCTGTTAAAATGTCCAAAATATGGTTGGAACGGGCTTTAAACTCCTACTACAACAACAACATGCTATGCACAAAAGTTATAGATGGGCTAAATATACCTCACCCCTAGAAAAACAGGGACCTCTACATACCACACGCCTTTGACTAGCAGGATGAAACCCTTCATAATTGCTAAGTGGGAAGATTTCATTAACATCTTAAGCCCACGTTTCTGACAGAAAACTGGTTCTTAATTCCCTATAATGTGGTTGCATTTCATGAATAAAATCTTCTTAGTAACCCAGCCATCAACTAGATGTGAAATCCAGAACTGTTTGATAAGTCAACATCAAAGTTAGTCACATAAAACATATAAATGTACTATCTATAGAAAACTCAAATGTACTTTAAGACCTTTATAACTATGGTAACACTATATTTGGAATCTCTGAACGAAAATAAACATCTGGAATTTTTTCTGAGCAATAATTAAAGTACTTTGAAGGAGAAATTTATGTCACCAAAGGTAAAAACATCGCAGTATCACGCTGTTTAAGTAATAAATATTGTTTACTTCTAAATTGTATATCCAATAAGAGATTCCTGTTATAACAAGGACGTTGTTACCATGGCAACACTGACGCAATAACTCTTCTCAGTTGAAAACACATCAATATCATCAATACGAGGTATAGTCATGCCTTTCTCTGAACAGACTCAGAATGATTAGAAAACTAGGAAATATAGCGATAAAGAAATCAATGGTTTCTTGTGTCCTACTATCAATTCAATTTTAAAGTAAACACTTCAGGGACACTTAATTAAACATTCTCGCTATTTGATGTAATCTGTAAATGGAAGTATGACCACACATAAATTGGCTTGAAGCAGGCCTAAAATTTGTTGTAAAAATGTTAAACTCAGATAATGGCGAAGAATGGTTAGTTTTCACAAATGTTTGCTGATCAAAAATCCACCAGCTGTTACTATACACTAACTTCATAGTGTTATATCTGTAGCGTGATGGCGTGGCGCCGCGCCCTGTCACCTTTTCATGCCGCCACTCTGCCCTTCTCAACATCCATTTTGCCCTAAAGTCATGATATCTTTTGTCCTTTATCGTCACCATTCAGCCCTAACCTTAATCCGTGCTCGGCTTTGGATTGCCGATTACATAAACGCCCGAGGCGATCAAAAGACACCGCATGTACACCTGTTATTTTCCGATAATCAAGTGTCGTTACTGCACATGTACGTGTCATCAGAAATTAGTCGGCGCTTTCTTTGATATTTGTATAAAGTTAATAGGGTCCATGGCAATCATGGTGTTTAGAATAAATCATCGCAAATATTTATATCGATCAATTATTAATTATTTTAATGACCGAATTGTTCACACATTTATAATGGATGGATTCCAATAATATTTGCGAGAACTTTAAACAAAAGAAAAAGTTACAGACCGGCGGAGATCAAAATGAGTTTGAACACGACTGATAATTAAGATGTAAGGGTAAATTGAATGTAAGTAAAATAGTCGTAAAATACAAAACATTTCTCGATGAGAATTTAAAGAACGAACACTCAATTTTGTAAATTGTAACATTAGAAAAAGTGTCTGCAAAACATAAATAAGCACAGCTTGAAAAAAAAAGAATTGTCAGATTTCTTTGTATTAAAAACTGTTAAAATCCCCAGCTTCAGTTTCAGGATTTTCCATTTCTACAACTTCCACCTCTGTAATCAGTGGCACTGCTTTCCCATTGTTTTACATGTTATTTTATGACATTAATAAAGTGTAGATGCAATAATAGTGCTTTAATAATGTCTTTTGTTACTCTTTTTAGGAAAATAGCATAAAGGCTAGTGTTACAGTTGTAAGTTAGCACACATTATGAATCATAACAGTTAACGGAAATGCCCTTCACTGAAAGAAAATCGCGCACTGTCTCCCTGCCCTTTTCTGACAGCCCCATGCCCTTTTTTCATCCTGGATATAACACTACTTCACAACGTATATGTCTGCTAGAGCATTTAAACATTATCTGATTATTTTGTTCAATAACAATGCACCTTATTCATTGTTTGATTAATAAATAATATCATATCAGACCATGGTTTATTGAGGAATAATTCAATGTGTGGAACTGATAATAAAGAATATGTCACAAGGGACTATGTCTACAGTGATATATATCAGTTCATCTGAACAGAACACTGTGAATTATTTCGAGATAAATCATGACTCAAATATATTCAATTCAATTCCTACTTATTGAGATATAAAACATTAAATGAAACAATAATATTGGACTTTTGAATTGTGTGTCTCTTATATCTTTGCATCAACCATGAAAGACATCAAAGCTCATGTTTCATGATTTATTAAGTGTTGTTTTGTTTTAATCAACAGAGAACAAGATGGCTGCCAATTGAGAACAGTTTATAACCACACACTCAGTCCTGGAATTTTAAGATATTTAAATTTATATTGCCAATAATAAGTCTCAAGTTAACTTAAATACCAATATTATTTATAGCTAAATTGTGCAAGACATAGCTTGTAGATTGAATTCAGAGTACATTTTGAAGTAACCTAATTACTGGAAATTAACCAAGACACAATTAACTGGTTCTTTCCAATAATCATATGCCCCTACTTCAAAAAGCAATGTATCCAATGACTAAAATCCCATATGAAAATAATTCACTTATTTTCCCATCGTAAGGCCGTGACATCCGGGGATGAGCAATAGATCGAGTTCTGAACAAGTCGAGAACTTAAACACCATGCCAATTGTTAGACAAGTAAAACTAGGTGGGCAAGACATATCTCAGCTGAACTTGAATTCATTACAGAATTTTGAAATAACCTAAATAGTGAAATTTACATTAAAGGAACAGCAACACAAAAATGTTATAAATGGGAACTACTTCTGTTTCGCTCTTATGTGATCACTTGACACTTCTGAGTCTAAACATATCAAACAATTGTATGATGAACCAATAAACAGATTAACTTACGTACAATGAGCCTTTGGACCATGAACCTATCCACCTTCCCATGAACGTGTAAACAATGAACCTGTGTTGCACATATAACACCAATGATGAACCACAAACAATGAACCTGTGTATGATGAACCTGTGTACACTACAAACCAATGGACAATGAACCTACAAACAATGAACCTGTGTACAACAAAGCAATGGACAATGAACCCACCCATGATGAACATTTGTACAACAAACCAATGGACAATGAACCTGCCCATGATGAACATGTGTACAACAAACCAATCGAAAATGAACCCGCCCATGATGAACATGGTTTTGTACAACAAACCAATGGACAATGAACCTGCCAATGATGAACATGTGTACAACAAACCAATGGACAATGAACCTGCCTATGATGATGACTTATGTGAAAGTACTAAACAAACCAATGTAGATTTATTTAAGTTCAATGAACCCGCCCATGAAAAAAATGGACATGTTGAGTACTAACAAACCAATGGACAATGAACCTGCCCATGATGAACATGTGTACAACAAACCAATGGACAATGAACCTGCCCATGATGAACCTCTACATGCACTGCTTATACATGAATGGAAGGCATGTAAAAATGACAACAGTATGATAACCTACCAGATACAACAATGTGGATATACTGAGAGTTGTTCGACTCTTTTACCTAAATACATGTAATACATTTCAAAAGAGATAATTTTCAGTTCAAACCACATTGCCTAGCAATTCCTGTAAGTTGTTTTGACTGTATAAGATTTCATTTACATGTTTGTTCTTTTCACTGGAGATTCTCCAAAATTCTACGTCTAGACCATCAACTGGCTTATAACAAATTATCTCTGAAATTCATATCTACAGACATCTTGGACCAGACTTACTGTTGTTTTTTAACTTTCCGGATCCTGTAAAATATGAAATATCATAAGGCATTATATTGACAACCAAATCTCCATGCTAGATGACTCCAGATAGACTAGTTCCAACTGACAATATACTTGTACCAGATCTACGATCAATTTCCACGGCTACACAAGGTTAAACAATACAAACATATCAGTATCAGGAAGCCCTAAACAGCTTTTACAGTTATGGGAAAATTCTGTAATGTCTTGTGTTTATTTCTATTGTATAGTACATTCAGATTAATGAGTCAATGATGTCATAGATATATGTGCACACAAATGTTTAATGTGACAGTGATGTCATAGATATATATGCAACCAAATGCAAAATAAAATCCTGCCATAAAAACAAAACAAAGCCAAATTTTACCTAATCTAAATGTTGTTAAATAGTTGCTGTCATTCCTTTATCACTTGCCAACTTGATTTTTGTTACAGTAGTTGAAGCATGCCTGTCTGCAAACAACCTGTAAAATACACAAAAGAAACATGTAAAATACACAAAAAAAACATGTAAAATACACAAAAGAAACATGTAAAATACAAGTAAGAAATGTGTAAGTTACACAAAAGAAACATGTAAGTTACACAAAAGAAACATGTAAAATACACACAAAAAAACATGTAAAATACAAATTAGAAGCATGTAAAATACACAAAAGAAACATGTAAAATACACAAAAGAAACATGTAAAACAAATACAGTATAGGAATCATATAAAGCACACAAAAGAAACTTAACTGTTAAAATAAGGTCCTTTGCAAGTACCTTATATTTCTTGTGGCTTTGACACGGAGTTCAATTGTATTATAGTGAGTCACTGATTTACAGACAGGCAGTATATTTAACCATTTTTTCCTTGTAATGACATGACTATTTTAGACTCCCTTCCTCTGAAACACACTGCCAACTTTCTCATAAAGAGAGTTCAGGGTTGAAACTTACAAACCAGGTAAATGTAAAAAATTGTCTCTATTAAAAGGAAAAAACCAAAAAAAAAAAACACCCCCCCACAAAAAACACCCCCCCCCCCCCCCCCCCCCCCAAAAAAAAAAAAAAAAAAAATTTTTTAAAAAAAAAAAAAATTTAAAAATTCCATCCCCAAAAAAAAAAAAAAAAAAAAAAAAAAAAAAAAAAAAAAAAAAAAAAAAAAAAATCCCCCCCCACAAGCTTAATTTCTCCCCCCCCCCCCAAAAAAAAAAAAAAAAAAAAACACAACCCCCACCCCTAAAAAAAAAAAAAAAAAAAAAAAAAAAAAAAAAACAAAAAAAATATTAATAAAAAAAAAAAAAAAAAAAAAAAAAAAAAAAAAAAAAAAAAAAAAAAAAAAAAAAAAAAAAAAAAAAAAAAAAAAAAAAAAAAAAAAAAAAAAAAAAAAAAAAAAAAAAAAAAAAAAAAAAAAAAAAAAAAAAAAAAAAAAAAAAAAAAAAAAAAAAAAAAAAAAAATAAATTAAAAAAAAAAAAAAAAAAAAAAACACAAAAAAAAAAAAAAAAAAAAAAAAAAAAAAAAAAAAAAAAAAAAAAAAAAAATTTTTTTTTTTTTTTTTTTTTTTTTTTTTTTATATAAAAAAAAAAAAAAAAAAAAAAAAAAAAAAAAAAAAAAAAAAAAAAAAAAAAAAAAAAAAAAAAAAAAAAAAAAAAAAAAAAAAAAAAAAAAAAAAAACCAAAACATGTGGCAACACAAATTGTCTTGAAAACTATGAACAATGTTTCATACATATATCCGTAAGTATAATGTATAACAGTAGTTGAAAATTTGCCAATTTGCATAGAATGGTTCCCTAGACGTATCAGCATTAGACAGGACTTGTAATTAGCATACACATTGTCAAGATTAATATTGTCTATTTCATAACAAGAAGTCTCTGCGAGCATGTAGGTTTCCATGCATTCTCTGTGAATATGTAAATTTCCATGTAAAATTACAGTCTCGGTGATAGAGGTGCCTGGTTTAACTGGTATACCGGTAAACCATGGTTCTAGCCTTCCGCGGTACAATACCGCGGTACAGAACGGAATAACCGGTACTTTTAGCTCCAATAATAGATCTAATAAGCAGGCACTGTATACGACACCGCAATATACAATCCACAATACACAGCTTGACTCTTTTGTTGTTGACAGCTGATAAAAAGTAAAGGTGCTACCCATTTTTCACTCTCAACCAATTGGAACGTCATGTTTTCTGATAATTATTACCGCGCAAATGTTATAACACACAATAATCTGTGTATAATTGAATCTGTGACCCAGAATCTTTTAGACTAAACGATGCTTTAATTTGCAAAGTGTTTGCTTAAAATGGAATTGAAATAAGCGCGTTTTTCTATTAATCATTGGCTTATTTCAGTTGTTTTTCCAGAACCACCGACAAACTCATGCTCCATTTTAAAAACATGTTTCACAATGGGAACAATTAGTTGCATGTTAGGAGAGAAGTTAATTGAAAATTAGCGTGTTTGCAGATACATGTAATTACCGCTGTTTTTCGGGACTGTTTATTCACAATTACTGATTATGTTTTAACTGTTTAGACAATAGAAAGAAATAGCAGTGTGTTTGATGAGAAGTGACTCGAATATTAAAGTGCTGTTTATTATTTGATTGTTTTCAAAATTAATGTGTTTGCAATGTCAAGTACGTCTTTTTTCTTAGGTTTCTATGTAAAATTACAGTTTGGCATCGTGTAGTCTGTGAATATGTAGGTTTCTATGTAAAATTACAGTCTCTGTGAACATGTAAGTTTCTATGTAAAATTACAGTTTGACATCGTGAAGTCTGTGAATATGTAGGTTTCTATGTAAAGTAACAGTCTCTGTGAATATGTAGGTTTCTATGTAAAATTACAGTTTGACACTGTGTAGTCTGTGAATATGTAGGTTTCTATGTAAAATAACAGTCTCTGTGAATGTGTAAGTTTCTATGTAAAATTACAGTTTGACATCATGCAGTCAATTTGAAATCTTGTATCAATGCCCAGACTCTGCTCCATTGTCATGACCACCCTAGAAGATATAAAATGAAATGTGCTGTATTTTTGGAGTTGGTTGTGTAGTGATAGATCTCATAAGAAAATCCAGCATTACACAACCAATGAAAAAGATACACCCCTGTAGGTCGACCAACAGTCATTATTGGTACCCGGTATTCCCTATATATCGGTACCCTGCCTGTATTCAGTTCTCTGATTATCACATGAGAGTACAATGTGAAGTTTTTTCTGACACAGTTTACTGCATTAAATGTTGATTCAACATTTTGCTTCAGAAATATTATATGCATAGCATGTCTACACCAGGGACACTACAGAAACAGCCTATTTCATTTTATAACGAAATCTTTATCTAAGCTGTTGCTTTCTACAGTGGGTTTTGATTAAAGAAAATTCAAATAGTTATATTATCAACATGTCAGAAACTGTCACTGCAAGATGATGTCTTAAAATCCATCGTTACGCAGGCCTGTACGCATGCAATAAATAACGAGAAAACTGTCCTCTTTAGACCAGACCAGACCAGACCAATTGCCAAGTATAGATTAATCAATATACAACCAATTTCCCCAAGACAAAGTAAAATGGTCCTGGGAAGATAATTTTATTTAATTACTGCAATATTAAATGACTGCAATCATACATAATCCGACTTTTATATCTATCACCATGTGCCCACCGATGGCGGAGCTACCCTTAAATAACTAATAATAGACACCATGATAAAACCAGGCTGTCTGAAAGAATTTTAGCCGAGAAAATAAAAGACGGCTGTAAAATTGCCACAAGCAGTAAGCTTTGATGAATCTTTGCTGGCATTTAATCTATACTGTAGAGATAAAATTATCGCTTCTATAAAAATGATTAATAATAATGGTCATTTAAACATACAGCAGAAATGGATCAATAAATGCACTAGGTAATTTCTAATTTGCACCAAGTAAAGTCTGAGTAAAAGATCTTAGCTGATCGCCGCAGCACTTCAGAACAGAACTACATCAGTTTTTCAATGCTTCCCTTTTACCAATTTCTACCAGAGTTATTGGTCCTGCTATGCTTCCACCAATACTTCTGTCAACGTCTAAAAAGTCGTTCTGTGTCACATGACATCTCACACGTGGTATAGAAACTAAAAATGATTCTGTTTGTTTATGTCACAAGAACCGCATACTTAAACGAAATTGTAGAAAATTAACGTCTCAAATTATTGTGTTCCATAATAATTGTTGATTAGTTGTTGTTGCTGTTTACATAATAAAACCTGAAATCAGTCTGATAAGTTGC
The DNA here is from genome assembly GCA_022818135.1 of Saxidomus purpurata. Classification (NCBI taxonomy): domain Eukaryota; kingdom Metazoa; phylum Mollusca; class Bivalvia; order Venerida; family Veneridae; genus Saxidomus; species Saxidomus purpurata. The sequence goes on along the minus strand of JAFMSR010000003.1, from coordinate 5,104,863 downwards.
ACAAAATAATCTTTATTAGCACAGCCACTTTTAGGACAAATTAAATTTATTTTTCTGGAATCTACTACATGTATGAACAGATATTTCATTATAATATTTAATAAATATTCATAAAATATAGATACATACAAGTTCATTTGTTAATTAAAGTCTAGTTTGCCAAAAATCGTTGCATTAAGACGTTGACAGAGGTGTGTGTGGATTGGATAGAGATCGCCCTTTTACATAATGACCGTATTATGCATGTGTCCATTTATGGAAATGACAGGAGATCTGCTATTTTTCATAGATCAGGTACGGATGAGTACTAGCGTGTTCAGTGATAAACTCTTTGTCACCCAATGAAAATGCTGTATACAAACATTCAAACATGACATCACTAACAGACAAGTATTACAAGGGAAACTGCAAACAGATTACTGACTGACTAGGGACCAGCAAGAATTGACGTTACAATATAAACACACCATAGCTGCCCTTTACATAATGTAAATGTTAGCTGTGAATAACAAATCTAAAGGCTATTTAAGCAATCTTTTAGGCACTTTTTTAACAAAATTTCCAAAGAAAATTTCCAAAGAAAGTATTAATCAACTAAATTTATACCAGCACAAGCCCCTTATTAAACGTTCACTCTATTTTTTATAAATGAAACTTCACGAAATCGGAGGGCTGTGATAGACAGTTAAACATCAGAAAACAAACTCTTCAAAACTCTTTCAGGAAGGAATCAATATGCAGAGATTTCCGTGGCAACATTCCGGTAATGTCTGCATAATTGTAATCTTCTCACAAACAAATGGGAAGGTTTAAGTCGGATAGCCCGGTCATTATTTTTCATCAATCTTTGACGTATGAAGCCTTGCTGTTTAAAAGTACACATCAGAACTTCGACTTATTCTATACTGTATTATTCAGAAGTATTGTTGTTTTAGTGCTGTCAGAGATATCTGGAATGATAATTAGTATGTCAGTTGTCACACAGTAGATTCTGGATCTTTGCACAAAGATCTTTCCATAAAGATATTTCAAATCCATTAAACTTTCAACATTTCCTCTTTTCAATGACAGCTCGTTATAGGCAGATAAAGTCTTTGCAAATCTGTTTGTCTTGAAATCAAAAACAGATAACAACCACACCAAGATGTAACTTTGATAGATAAAACAATAAAATAAAATTAAACTAGAGCTATCACTAAATGTGATTAATACCCCCAAAAGGATTGCTTTATAAACTGAAGAAGTTCGTAGTAACATAATACCTTGCAAACAAACTAAAAAGAGATATTGTTCTTAGAAGTTCCTCTCATTGTGCTTGACCATTGTATGAAGTTGTATTGAATTCCAACTTGTAGTTTTCGAAAAATGCTCCAGACAGGGAAAAGTAACAAAGGGCAATAACACTGTAATTAGTCAAGATGGAGTTATGGTTCCTGTGCACTGCACTCCCTCTCACTGTGCTTGACCATTGTATGAAGTTGTATTCAATTCCAACGAAGTTTTCAAATTATGCCCGGACAAGGAAAAGTAACAAAGGGTAATAACTCTGTAATTAGTCAAGATGGAGTTATGGTTCCTGTGCACTGCACTTCCTCTAAATGTACTTGACCATTGTATGAGGTTGTACTGAATTCCAACTAGTAGTTTTCAAGTTATGCTTCGGACAAGGAAAAGTAACAAAGGGCAATAACTCAGTAAATACTCAAGATAGAGTTATAGTTATTGTACACTGCACTTCCTCTGAGTGTGCTTGATCATTGTATGAAGTTGTATTGAATTCCAACGAGAAGTTTTCAAGTTATGCTCCGGACAAGGAAAAGTAACAAAGGGCAATAACTCTGTAATTAGTCAAGATGGAGTTATAGTTCTTGTGCACTGCACTTCCTCTCAATGTGCTTGACCATTGTATGAAGTTGTATTGAATTCCAACTAGTAGTTTTCAAGTTATGCTCCGGACAAGGAAAAGTAACAAAGGGCAATAACTCTGTAATTAGTCAAGATGGAGTTATGGTTCTTGTGCACTGCACTTCCTCTCAATGTGCTTGACCATTGTATGAAGTTGTATTGAATTCCAACTAGTAGTTTTCAAGTTATGCCCCGGACAAGGAAAAGTAACAAAGGGCAATAACTCTGTAATTAGTCAAGATGGAGTTATAGTTCTTGTGCACTGCACTTCCTCTCAATGTGCTTGACCATTGTATGAAGTTGTATTGAATTCCAACTAGTAGTTTTCAAGTTATGCTCCGGACAAGGAAAAGTAACAAAGGGCAATAACTCTGTAATTAGTCAAGATGGAGTTATAGTTCTTGTGCACTGCACTTCCTCTCAATGTGCTTGACCATTGTATGAAGTGTATTGAATTCCAACTAGTAGTTTTCAAGTTATGCTCCGGACAAGGAAAATGCAACAGACCGCCTGACCGACCGACCGACCGACCGACCGACCGACCGACCGACCGACCACCGGGTGACTCCTATATACCCCCCTAAACTTCGTTTTGGGGGTATAACTAGAAAGTACGAGATTGCCCTATATGGCTCACCTGAGACCTACTTATGACCATATGTGACCAAACTTCAATTATATTAAATTATAAACACAAACATTGTGTTTGACCTTGACAAGACAGACCTTCTGGCCAATTTACATGATGATTGGCTATAAAAAGTGACTTTTAGAGTACCAACAAAGTTTTCCTCGGAATTGACCTGGTGACCTAGTTTTCAATTCCAGGTGATCAATACTGACATATTTTCAGGATGATTGGGTTGTGAATGTCACCTGTATGGCATACACAAGGTTTTTGACCAGATGACCTATTTTCTGAACTCCCATGACCCATATTCAAACTTGATCTAAAGATCATTAAGACAATCATACTGACCAAGATTCATGAAGATCCAATAAAAAATGCAACCTATATTGTGAACATAAGGTGTTCCTATGATTTGACCCCGTGACCTTGTTTTTAACCCCAGATGATTAATATTCAAACTCAATCTAGATTTTATTAGGACAGTCATTCTGACCAAGTTTCATGAAGATTCAATGAAAAATGCAACCTACATCGCAAACAAAAGGTTAAGTGTGGACAGATGACAGACACCAGGCAATCAGTCAGTAACTCACCTTGAGCATTGTTCACTCTGGTAAGCTAAAAATAGTAAAATACCAGACATCAAGCTTTGCTTATGAGACTCTAATACAGCATGATATACCCTGGTATATAACACACTAGGAAGTAACTTCATGTCTGCTTTAATTAACCATCGAAGAACTCTAAGCACCTGATGCCTTACAGAATCAATGATTCTGACGTTGACGAAAATCAATTAATGAACCACATTGCCAATGTAACCTGCAGTTTTTGTTTACAGAACACATACTTGATCATCCCAATGATACGTACAAGTGCATTGAAACTTTGGTTGACCTGCGTACAGAGTACAAAATAAAGCAGTTTCACAAAATATGCGAAAGCACTAGTGGAACCGAGTTTTTACTTTGTCAATGGTATGTGAATTATTTATTCCAGCTGGTGATTGCTATAGCTCGTAGGTAAACTTACAGAAATGAAACAGGAATATTCAGTAAATGGTGTTCTTTCTAACAATTACCATACAATTATGCCTGCTATTTCTTCATTTACACCACATTTTGTTGACAAGTTTCTGCATGGTTTAAAACAGGAGGAAATCAACGTGATTCGCCCATAAGTCGATTCAGTGATAACTCTGCCATCAAAAGTTTTGCTACTCGTAAAATCTACCGTTTTTGGTTTGTATCCTAAAAGCTATACTTATTCTTTTCAACATTACTTTCATTAAACTTCAATTGTTTTACAGAACAGTCAGGTACAGATGAAACCTGACAATATATAAAAGAGAATTTAAAACAAGTGACAGGAAATTGTCACAAAACCAGGTTTTCATTTTCCAGTCTGCTGGCCGAGCGCAAATGTATTCTTCTATATATAACATATGTGGAAAAAAAGCAAAGGGCCATAATTCAGGCAAAAATTAAAAAAAAAAAAAAAGAAAGAAAAAAAAAAAAAAACTTGCTCTGTGTGGGGTTTGAACCGCTGGTCTCATGAGAAATTTTGTCATCTTACTGTAACAGAATACTCCAAAGTATACAGGACTGGTAATCTATTCTAAAAATAGACAGTAATAACAGAGTATTCTCCCTTTTATAATAACAGAGTATTCTCCCTTTTATATATACTTAAATAAGGAGACACAAAATTGCTAACGGACGGACGGACGGATGACCAGGGGCAGAACATTATATATTCAAAATTCTTTAGTTCACAATTATAGTTCTGTGAAAGTTTGGTTGAAATCCCTTGAGAAATGTAGGAGTTGCACACAGAAGAGTATTTCTCTATATATATTACATTATGTGGAAAAAAACAAAGGCCCATAATTCTGTCAAAAATGATCAAATCACAAAACCCCGACAATATGCGCCAGGGCATTTGGTGACAACAATTCTGTGAAAGTTTGGTTGAAATCCGTTGAGAAATGTAGGAGTTGCGCACAGAAGAATTACATGTGAAAAAAAACAAAGGGCCATAACTCTGTCAAAAATGACCAAATCACAAAACCCCGACAATATGCGCCAGGGCACTTCATGACAATACTTCTGTGAAAGTTTGGTTGAAATCCATTGAGAAATGTAGGAGGAGTTGCGCACAGAAGAAATTGTTTACCCCGCCCGCCCACCCGCCCCCGACATACCCCAATCTAATAACCAGGATTTTTCCTTCGGAAAACCTGGTTAAAAAAGAAGAATTCATACAACACAATTTGAACCTAGCACATACATGTAGCAGCAGCAGCAGCTGAGGTATATTACAATGACTGTAAGTACATGACATCACTGATTGTCATCCTTTTATCCAGTAAAACACAGATCTGATAACTGGCCCGCCCACTTCCTTACAGATCAGTTAATGTAAGTGACGGCCATACTGTGACCAAATATTCGTTTTATGATAATATATCACTACTTATTAAACCATCAACTGTTTCTTAACTGTTTTCCATTAAATCACAGTAACCCCTCATCTACATCTTTCCTTGAAGCCAAACCAACACTCTTACCCGGACACCCTTTATTAGAGAGTTAACGATTTCTTGTAAAGGTAAATGGGTCAGCCACTTGTTCATCTCAAAAACAATGGTAAACAGAACTTATTATATACTGTAAGTATTGAACTATCTAGCTTTGGGACAGTAATGGGAAATTTGCCTCTAGAAACAAGCGTCATTTAATTGTTCCGATTTTGGCACGTTCCTAACATAACATTTCTCAAAGACTACAAATATTGACAAGCGCAAGCTCCCACTATTTATTTAACGACGCAGTTCTGCTTGCTTAAGAAACCATCTATCAGCACCATAATCTCAAGAATAGGTCTCTTTATGACTTCCTGCAATTCCGATCAATATTTCTCGCCCTCTCTCGCTCTCACTAAAGGCAGAAACTGGATCAATATCAGAAGAATTCAATATTCCGTTAATGTTTTCTATAATGGAATGTTTGGGATGTACAAAAAATATCCCAGTCTGAGCTATGCAGATATAACACTACCATGAACAAGATTAAATAATTCGTCTTGATGCCACTAAAAGTTGTTTGGCCAGGTTCTTTATTGCTTTAATATTGGACGGTATTACTTGATTTGGCTTCAGTTGCATTATTCAAATAGCACAGTGTCTTTTGATGATTGACTGCAAAAATGACATATAATTCTCTTATAAATATCTAAAAAGTGCTGTATAAAAAACACCATTTCATTTGAACGCATTCCCGTAATATCTAATCTCAATGCATTTTGATTGCTGTCTCTCAGTACTGGTACTTCATTACAGTAGTTTTTTACCTTTTTCATTGCAAGAAATACTGGCTGTCTGTGTTTCAAATCCCTGATTAGATGTTTAGTTTACCAGCTGCCAGACATTGTTCACCCACAGCCAGAAATAGGTTTACCCATAGCCAGAGGTTGTTTACCCTTATCCAGAATCTGATGTTGTTTACCCACAGCCTGATGTATGCTGCTTTGGTTTACCTACAGCAAACTGTTTGTTTACCCACAGCCAGATGTAGGTTAACCCATACCCAGATGTTAGTTTACCCACAGTCAGATGTTGGTTTACCAAAATTCAGATGCTGTTTACAGTCAGACAGATGTTGGTTTACCCACAGCCAGAATGATGTTGGTTTACCCACTGCCTGATGTTGGTTTACCCACTGCCAGATGTTGGTTTACCCACTGACTGATGTTGGTTTACCCACTGACTGATGTTGGTTTGCCCACTGACTGATGTTGGTTTACCCACTGCCAGATGTTGGTTTACCCACTGCCAGATGTTGGTTTACCCACTGCCAGATGTTGGTTTACCCACTGCCAGATGTTGGTTTGCCCACTGACTGATGTTGGTTTACCCACTGACTGATGTTGGTTTACCCACTGCCAGATGTTGGTTTACCCACAGCCAGATGTTGGTTTACCCACTGCCAGATGTTGGTTTACCCACTGCCAGATGTTGGTTTACCCACTGACTGATGTTGGTTTACCCACTGACTGATGTTGGTTTGCCCACAGTCAGGTGGCTTTTCTCTTTATTATCAGGGATTGATGGGGAACTAGAAGGAGACTTGAGAGAAAACTTCAGTCTCCCAAAGCTGTCCAACTTCTCCCCATTTTCAGCTAAGGGAGAAGTGGTTTTAAAAGAATACATAGGAAAATATACTGTGTTGATCAATGACTTCTCCTAAACAAGAGGGTCATGATGGCCCTATATCGCTCACCTGAGTACAAGTGCACTTGCCTGGTGTGTTTGAGCATCACTAGACACAGTTACACACTAAATATCTAGGCTCTAAACCTTGTTGTTTTGGAGGAGAAGATCTTTAAAGGTTTTCCTACATACGTCTATGTAAAACAAGTGACCCCCTAGGCAAACCAATATTGACTGCAGGGGCATAGTTTGAACAAATTTTGAAGAGGTCCACTATACACTATTATACACTAAATATCTTAGCTCTAGGCCTTGTGGTTTTGAAGAAGCAGAAGATCTTTAAAGGTTTTCCTATATATGTCTATGTAAAACAAGTGACCCCCTAGGCGGGGCCAATATTGACCCCAAGGACATGATTTGAACAAACTGTGTAGAGGTCCACTAGACAATGTTATATACTAAATATCTTAGCTCTAGGCCTTGTGGTTTTGGAGAAGATTTTGAAAGTCTATCCTATAAAAACCTAAGTAAAATGAAGTGACACCCCTGGGCGGGTCAGTTTTAAACCGGGGATCATGCTTTTAGCAATTTTGGGAGAGGTCCACTAGGTAATGCTACATGCCAAATATTTAAGCTTTAGGCCTTGTGGTTTCAGAGAAAAAGATTTTTAAAGTTTTTCCTATTTGTTGCTATAGCAACCAGAGTTCTGCATGGAATGGAATTCTTTGAACATTTTTGGTAGAGCTTCATGCAAGGAGCGTCCATGTTAAGTTTATCAATATTGGCCCAGTGGTTTCAGAGAAGATGTCGTTGACGGACGACGGACAATCATCCATTGCAAAAGCTCACCCTGGCAAAGCCAGGTGAGCTCAAAAGGCAAAAGTGGGCAAAACTTCTCCTAGTTTTTTAAGTCTATGCTGAACCATGATTATAATGTAGCAACATGGGAAATTAACCATTACCTCTCACTCCCATACTTCTCAATGAATGGACAGGTCTTGAATAGGTTTGGTTGAAGGTCACATATGAATTATTATGAAATTATTTCAAAATCTGACCAATGGTTTCAAAAGAGAAGTTAAATTTTCCATACAGAAAGCATTATCCCTGCCCCTTGCAACAATGTGTGTTAAGGAATCAACAAGGTTGGAACAATGTTGTCTGAAAGTTGCCCTGGAAGCATTTTAGTGATTATTTTCAAATCCAGTCAATACATGTAATAGTTTCTTCCAAGGACCTTTCTAAATCTATTGCTATAATGTCTATCTTAAACAAGAATATTATTCCGAAGGGTCTCATTTGAACAAACATACTAGACAATGCCAAATATCAAATATCTAATAGATTGTGTTATGGTAAAGTTCACAAAGACTTTAATAGTTCTTTATAATATAAGTCTATGTTACTTAAACAAGTCACCTTATCGGATAAATCAGATTTTGACTTGAAGGGACATGATTTGAACCAACTTGGTAAGGTGGTTTCAGAGAAGATGTATTTTGAAGAAAGACTGCACATGAACAAAATATGGCAATCATTTATTATGGCATATCAAGTAAGCTAAAAGCAAGAGGGCCAACATGGCCCTATATTGCTTACCCGGGTACATTACCACTGGCCATCATCGGACCACTACAATGTACATACTGCTTAGCACAACAAAATTAATATCTTAAATTTTCTGACAATAAGCATTATTAAGTTTTACTATATATATATTTCTACAATCTTGGTAGAGGACCACTAGGAAATGCTACACAACAACTATCTGAGCTGGTAAGTGGTCAATACAGTCAGTATATGCCATTTGGTCTGTTGTAGTCAATACTGGTCTTTTGGTTGGTCAGAATAATGTGTGATATCTTTTGCTTCCTTTAGATTCAATGTAAAATAATTCAAATAAAATGTAGGAATTCAATTGAGTAAAAAAAAAGTTCATGTATTGTTCAGTTCTAATACCACTGCTGAATACCTCAAAATTGAAGTAAATGCAGGGTATGAGTTGTCTGGTCAATTCTGACCAACTGATACTTTTTTGGATTAATGGAGGATATTTCTGCTGAGGGCTCTTTTTTTTACTGAGAGGAGAGAGCCCTTCGCCTTGATTTGGGGGAAAATTAGCTAGGTACTTTTGGCAAAGTAAAATAACAAGAGGGCCAAGATGGCCCTATATCTCTCACACTGGTACAAGTCCACTTGCCTGGTGAAAGATCACTAGATAATGTTATATACAATAGGTTTTCCTATATACATCTTTGTAAAACAAGTGACCCCCCCCCCCCTGGGCAAGGTCAATTTTGACCCCAGGGGCATAATTTGAACAAACTTTGAAGAGGTCTACTAGGCAATGCTACATGCCAAATATCTAAGCTCTAGGCCTTGTGGTTTCAGAGATGAAGATTTTTAAAGTTTTTCCTATATAAAGCCTATGCAAAACTAAGTGACCACCAGTGCAGGGTCAGTTTTGACCCTGGGGTCATAATTTGAACAATCTTGGTAGAGGTCCACTAGACAATGCTACATGCCAAATATCTAAGCCTTAGGCCTTGTGGTTTCAGAGAAGATTTTTAAAGTTTTTCCTATATAAGCCTATGCAAAACTAAGTAACCACCAGCGCAGGGTCAATTTTGACCCTGGGGTCATAATTTGAACAATCTTGGTAGAGGTCCACTAGACAATGCTACATGCCAAATATCTAAGCCTTAGGCCTTGTGGTTTCAGAGAAGATTTTTAAAGTTTTTCCTATATAAGCCTATGCAAAACTAAGTGACCACCCCCGTGAGGTCAATTTTGACCCAGGGGTCATAATTTGAACAATCTTGGTAGAGGTCCACTAGACAATGCTACATGCCAAATATCTAAGCTCTAGGCCTTGTGGTTTCAGAGAAGAAGATTTTTAAAGTTTTTCCTATATAAAGCCTATGCAAAACTAAGTGACCACCCGTGCGGCGTCAATTTTGACCCGGGGGTCATAATTTGAACAATCATGGTAGAGGTCCACTAGACAATGCTACATGCCAAATATCTAAGCTGTAGGCCTTCTGGTTTCAGAGAAGAAGATTTTTAAAGTTTTTCCTATTTGTTGCCATAGCTACCAGAGTTCTGCATGGAATGGAATTCTTTGAACAATTTTGGTAGAGCTTCATGCAAGGAACATTCCTGCATAGTTTTATCAACATTGGCCTAGTGGTTTCAGAGGAGATGTCATTTGAATCAAAATGTTGACAGACGACAGACAATCATCAATTAGAAAAGCTCACCCTGGCGTAGGTGGAGGTAATCCTGAGGTAAAGTCAACTTTAGGGGGAAAACCCGTATGATTTGAAAGACAGTGTTTCTGAGGAGAAGAAAAACAATAAACAGCCCTTACTATAGATGGAAAAAAGCCCTGCAGTATAAAAAAATGGTATCACAACAGTTATAAATTCATCCTTGTGTTTAAAGTCTGAGAACATATTTCATTAGACTTAATAACAGCATTAGAATCTTCGTAATTTGCTTCAAATTTTTACCATCCTTCTTTAATGACTTAAAAATCTCTGATTTGATCTTTAGGTTTCATTGTGAAATTAGACACGCCACTTAAAATGTTAAGTTAACATTGTCTTGCGGGAATTATGCAAGTGTAGTGTGGTAAGTTTATTGCTATCAGGGCAGGTTAGGTGTGAAGGGGTCCCATTGTTTTGATTGCAATTTCAACAAAACATTAAATGGTCAATACTTTATGTTAAAACTACCACCATTAAACTCACAACTAGACATTTTAGGGAGTAAGTTATGTCATAGGTGCATATTAGACCTAAAGTTTGTTTAACCAGTATTGACCTATTTTGACCAGTACTGACTGCTGGCCTGATAAAATGCCAACATTGCTACTGGAGGCATACTCTAGTATAACTGGTCATATAGTCTGGGATTTATTCCATAGTGGGCAGCCAGACAAGTTCTTTTGAGAAGAACAGTTACTGTTGGTAGGTTTGTCTCAAAGCATAGACCCTAGGGGACTTTCCACTTTCCCGTCTTGACCAATTAGATATTGTGTCCATGATTGGTACTAACAAGGAAGATGGAGATCCGTGTCCTTGTATCACGGAGGAATTCACATTTCGACGGCCTGATGGGAGCGATTTGGTAAAATTCGCATGCCCTAATTCTGTATTTAAGTCAACCTTATGTTTAATGCAAATAACCTGTATTTCAACCAATACACAAACACTACCGTAATTTCTTGACAAAAGGCCGCTGCCTATAAGTATGAAAATGTTAAATTTTGTAGATGCGCCCTATTGGACGAAGCGGCCTATAATTATATGATATTTTTTATTTTTAAATTGGTAGTTTTACATTTTACGTTTTAATAAGCCTATATGACATTTTTGAAATTTGAAAAACAAGTTAAAATCTGCTTACGATTCTGCTATGGAAAAGAATCCCTGCAGCGTAAAATCTACACAAATGCAAGAAATGCTAGATCTATAAGGTTTATGAAATTCAAATAATAGTATTTTATTTACTGTCACCAAATACTGGTATATTGCAATAAAGAGCCTGACTGATATGTACCGATATTCAGAGTTAAATGAACTACTCACTTTACACATTGCTTTACATGTAAATAAACCAGAAAAAGAAGAAACAGAAGATCGTCTTTGACCATCTTTGCCAACTTGTGACACTGTATCGAAGGTAATGATTTGTTTACATTCTTGTTTCTCAGCTTTTCTGTTACATCAATATATCGCAATACGTATTGCAATATGGGTTGGGTGTATCGCAAAATATTGCAATATGGGTTTGACCCTATCGTTGCACTCCTAGCAGCCAATATAACGGAGTGGTATATACTTTCAATTTTGTTTCTAAAATCGTAAAAATATAGGGGTGCCGCTTATAAACTGAACAATCTATTGTCCGGAAATAACAGTTACCTGACATAACTCTAGTACCCTTTAACTTAACCCTAAAGTCAACCCTGAACCTTGTGTTTGAGAGGCAAATGCCCTAACCACTGAGACATCAAGATCCTATTCCCAGCTGTGTGTCCTTGTGTATACTTGGGTGTAACTGTGTTTATTCAAAATGGGAAGTAGGAGGTTTGTAGGATTTTTTCTTTTTAAAAGACAAAATTTAAATGTAATGGGAGTTTTTTGATGTTTTGTTAGTGTCCTCGGGAATCCAGGGTGAATGGTATGTGTACCCTGCAGCATACAGCCATTAACACATTCATTCATGAGCCTTATGACATTTGAAATGAGTGTTTCAAGAGCTATTCAATAGGCTTTTTAATCAAACTAAAATGATTTCCTATAGAATAACCCTAACATCAATTCTTGTGCGGACAAATGGTAAATTCTACTATTCTAGACGAATAATTTGAAGAATACCCCTTGTCAACTGCATAAGTGCATGCATTATTTCTTACTAGGAAGAATCTACGCCTTAAATCAGAATAAATAGAATTTTATATGTTTAAACACTGTCCAGTAGCTTACCAACTCTGTTTTCCTTCAGTTGAAAGTTGTTTATTTTGTTTTGCTGAATTTCCAATCGGGGTCTCAAAAATGTATTATTTAATGCTATTCGATAAGCGTTTTGCGGCTATGATTCTCCTTCGGAAAAGTTGAACGAAATTTATTTGTTTGAAATATACATAAAATACTTTATGGTGATATTATAAGGTATATGAAAACTCAGATGGATTTTTTATTTTTATTTTGCATTGCTCAGTGTTGTTTTAAAACAATTTAACCCAAAACATCATATTTGTTAAATAAAATTTCGTTAAAATGTAGGTCAAATGTAGGAAGTAAACATAGAAATGACGAACCGAAAGTAAATACCGTTTAGGCGTTTCAATTAAGTGCAAACTTCACATTAACTGATTCATTTAATTTAGGAACAAACAGCTTTAATAAACTACTCATTTATAATCCAAGTGCCGATGATGTCATTCATTCAAAGGCTTGTAAAGAGTCTGAGAAGTGCAAGGACTGTAGAGCTGCCAGATGGTGAGATATGTGACTGATATAAACTGATAAAAGTGTTCATATATAGTAGAATGTAACAGGTTTAAATACTGTATCAACAGGGACCATTTTATGCCTTTTAATCTCGAGTTTTCTTTACGGTGTAGCTGGCCACTGACCCTCCAGTGGGTCACATCCAAGCACTGGCCACACTGACTGTTGACTACAGACAATTTCCGTGGCCTCTAAACATGTCACTTAAGACTTAGCTTTCTCAACAGCAACCTCACCTTTATGGCATCTACTTAATTAGGCAACTCTTTGTGCAGTTAACACTAAGATCACAGTTCTTAATGATTGAAAATTCTTTTAAACAACTTAAGGTATTGCTGTAATTTATGTATAACCTAGCATTTTAAGATTTTTTTACTAGGCCCGTAGAGGCCAGCAGAATAAGCTTGTCCGATTTTGGTTACTCGGAAGCTTTTAGTCTCTACAGTCCTTCTTTCCTTGATTTTGAAGGCTTTACCATGCTGTGGAACTATAGACTGTACAGCTATAGCAGTGGGGGGGGGGGGGGGACTGCCGCCGCTCCAGTATTTCGAGGAGCAGATGCCCTTTTATGAAAAAAGTTAAACTAAAATGGTGAAAAACTGTTGCAGTCCTTTATAAAATAAAATGTTCACCAATTACAGTCATGAATTTAGTAACCAACAGAAATGCACTAGATCACAACATTTATAATAGAAGTATTGCAAAATTTTCCCGGTGACACCCCGGACCACGTCCAAATGGAGGGGAGTACCCCTTCCGCCCAAAACCAACCCGCCGGCCGCACCAAGGAAATTATTGTCCTTACGCGCTTGTATGGGGAACTTTCCCTGTAGTATTTTAATGGTTTCCTCCCACTTATTTTATGGAATGCACTCCTGCCCATAATACTCAAAAGAGAAGTGTGACAGTTTTAAGAGATAGATAGATAAGTATTACTATTTTTTAAATTGTTTGGTTAAATGTTGCTTAAACTTGGTTTCGTCATGAGATCTGCATGTTTATGTCATTGTGTTTATTTTTGTTACAGATGCAAAGTCAGCATTCTACATGTTGATGCCAATGGTTATTGGAAACCAACACAAGTAAGAATTCAATGAATATTTTTAAACTGATGCACAGTTTTCTTGTACATGTTTATTTGACATTTCCGCTAAAAAGAGAGTGCAGTTAAATGTTAAACAAACATGGGATGGTGGGTGGTGCAGTTGTCGGTTAGTTCATTCTCTAGACTACCAATCCCGAGGTCCCCAGCTTGAATCCCGGCAGGGTCACTCAAAGGGTCAATTCATAAAAAGAGCTATAGGGTCTGGTACTCCGATTCCCTTGTATCTGCATCAGTGTCTTCAGTCTGCACCTGTCAGGGGTCCTTGGCAGTTTCACTGGGATGATAGAAACACAGTTAGCCCAAGCACTGTTCAACAGTTCATTAAATGTGTTAGAAACAGAAAAAAATGTTAAAAAATGTTTGGAATATAGAAAGGACCTATAAAATTATAATTTGTGATACTAGTTTAAATATTGCATTTTGGCTTCAACTACTGTACAATGTGTTAGGCAAAATTTAATATAGTTATAATTGAAGTGTGATTCTGGTAACACTCATAATTATGTCATTATATTCTTATTTTCAATATATATATAGAATTTAAGCCATGAAATTTCTAAATTCAGAAAAGTTTCAGGTTGGAAGGGAAACTTTGGACAGGTTTTGTATTAAAATACAGATTTTTTTCATTTTGTTTGGAAGGGTACTTTTGTATAGAGGAAGTTGTTCAAAGTCAGGATATTCTTGTACATGTCCTGTTGTAGTTTATCAGTCTGTAGTTCAGTGAAGACTAACACAGCGGTGAAAGCTCAGTATGTATAAAACATAAAAACTGAAAGGGGTCATAAAATCTTGATATACACATGTAACCTATGAGTCATCTTTGAATTCTTATATTATTTGATATGTTTGTATTACAGGTGTGTGACAGACTTACTGTACTGTAAAAAGTATAATATTAACTACAGGTGTGGTTTCTATGGCGCCCGGACAACACTGCTCCATATTGCAGCAACGTATGTTGGCTTCGTCTTTTTTTTATTGCATGCATGATTTTATATTACAGGTCCCTGTCAGAGTTACTGTCCAGTTCAAAATATGATGTCAACTACAAGTGTGGTCGAGCACAAAGGACCTTACTTCATATATCAGCAAAGTATGATATCATCGGCATGGCAACATGTTCTTACTTCCTAACACATACTGCATTATAGTTCCTCACTAAAATTTTGTTTCTTGACCAGCAAAATTGATATCACACCATTGTGTTATTTAAGTTTCAATTTCTCTAACTTTGTCTTGCTGTGTATTTTATTTAGCTGCAGTTTTGATTAATTTCATCTACTCAGAAACCCAGAAACTCTTAACATGTGTCACAACTTGCTCCTCAGTGTGACATCTATCTGTGAAATCTTTGTATGACATGTCACATTCAGTTATATGATATGTGTATCATATGCTATGTTCTGCAACCCTAATGTGCTACAGTATCTGTAAGTTAACACAAGTCTGCCAAAGTCATATAATGAGGTAACGTTTATTTAACTTTACACAGCTGTATTGCATGATCAGTTCATTCTTTAAACCAACTATGATATGACAATAACTTGTTTCTTCACACACCCATCCATTACCACCTTCACCTGCCCTCAACACATGTGCACTCCTATTTTTGAAAACTGCTATTTCCTCAGCACATAGTTTTCCTTCCTGATCTGTTAATTAGCAAATGTGAGACATCACTCTAAAGATGATTTCTGTATGAGTTATTGGTACAAGTAACATTTTAACCATACTTATTGTACTAATACAGTTGTGTAGTAGTTCTTTCAAAGTACTTGATTAGATAATAGATAGGAATAATTTACATATTTGATAGAACAAAATATATTTGCACATTGTCATTATACACATCACATAATAAGTAAACTTTAAAAATGAATACATGTACCAGAAATACGAGTGATTTATAATTAGTCATACAAATAAGCAGCGATCTGGATGGTTCCTCACTATTAAAATTTATGTTAGGGTTGGTGATGATTGTCTTGGCTAGTGGAATTTTGAATATGATAGTTCTGTTAGAGACAAAAGAATGTTGAAGTAAATTTCTGTGACTGCAATGTGTTTAATACCCTGAATGTATTAAGAATATGGGACTAATTCTGGCTGTAAACCTTGTTGCAAGAGCCTTGACAAGGTTTAGATGTCAATCTGGCATCCCACATTCCGGGAGTTTGAATGCTTAGTAATTAAATCATGCATGCGTAGCATCCAAACGATTGACTGTATTTTAATCAATGATAAAATACATTTATTATTTCGATTCCAACATCATATTGTCACTAAAAAAATCCCCATAACTATGGTTAACACATCGAAACATTTCATTGTAACTAGTAATTACTGGCATGGAATGATTTTGGATGCGTGTGTCATTTACCGCACAAGTTGCCTGTGGAAAATCTGACTGTATCTTATTGTAAATTAATTTGTAGATTCCTTTTCTCTCTATATTTATATAAGAACAGTTAAAGATTGCGTTAGAAGTCTGATCTAAATCTATACAACTCTTTGATTAAAATAGCAAAAAAAAAACAGTTATACTTTTTATTCCCTGAGGAATATTTTAAAGAATAAATATATACAGTTTGCTTTTCCATCAATTTATTACAGATTAATGTAACAGTTTTGGTTCTAACACTGCGGCTGATAAATGTGTTTTTTTCATTCTATTAAAGTATGTAGATCAAATAATTAATTTCATTTTTCAGTTGTGGTTCTTATGAATGTTTGAACTTGCTGATCAAGAAAGGAGCAGATGTGAATACCAAGGACATGGCAGGATGTACCCCTCTCCATCTCGCCGCAAGAAACGGGTAATGTCACAAATGAGAGTATAAAATACATTCATACTATCCTTAAAATACTCTAAAAGATCTGTTTTTTGCACAAGGCAATTTTTTTTGTTTTGTCAATGTCAGACACTAATTTGCATAAAATTATGTAGTCTCAGGCTAACACACTATGTATATTGTTTTGAAACATGACACCGGACATTGTCAACCCATGGTTAATTTCTTTCGCTCTTCTCCAGTCATATGTACAATGAAGTGTATGCATAATGAATAGTCTGGGTTATCAAGGATGGACACTGGATAGCAGAGTATTTCTGGTACTTATTTACATCTGGAAGGCCTTAGACATGGGTGGTGTTAGTTGTCTTACACAAGGACACACCTTTGCCGTATCAGGGATTGAACCTTGGTCATCTGATTGCAAATTAATGCTTTATAGAGCTGACTGCTGGAAACAGGTTTAATGTATCAAATTTGGACATTTTACCATATTTCTGTTAAGAATTGTGATTCTGATGATCTTAGATATTTGTTGTTCATCATTTTTCAGACAGAAGAAATGTCTTGTGAGCCTTCTGGAACACAAAGCCAACGTGAACATCAGGAATAACGAGGGTCTTACAATGGTAAGTGATGTACTGGCCTCTTGTTGATCAATAAGTTTCTTACAATGTTCCAAGCTGAGAAGTTTTCAGCTATTTTTGTTGAGCTGTTGCATTCTGGAAGAGATAAATACAGTGTAACCTCTCAGGCGCGAACATTCCTTTAAAACCCAGAAATGTGTTTGTTGTAGAGGGGTGTTGTTCTGGAGAGGTCGATTCCTTACATAATTGACCTGTGGGAAAAGAAAATGTGTCTATGTAGGGAGGTTGTTGTTCTAGGGAGGTTCCATTAGAGGAGGTTGGACTGTATTTACTTTCTATTCTATATCTCTGAATCCAGCAAGAAGCTCAAGCAAATATTTGAATAAAATGATTACAAGAGCAAAAACACTTAGACCATTTTCAGACGAAAAAAAAATAAGAAAAAAAATAATTTAAACTTATGAAAGTCATTTTGGCACAGGTTATTAGGTGTAAAGTTGTAATATAATGTAAAGAAAATTCTATAAAAAAAATACAATAATTACAATGATTTTATGCCTGTGGTCCAGAGGGTGGTTGTAGTACACAGTTTATACTGTAAGTGCCTTGATGAGCCGTATTGTCTAGGTCTATTTACAAGGAAATACTGCAATAACTTTGTCATTTCCCGAGACTTCTGTGTTTGGTTATTGTAAATGAAAACAAATGTGTCGTGCTGGGAAAAAAACATTTTGTCTTTGTCACAGGTATTTATCATAATACAGCATTTAGTTCCCGGTTTAATTAATATCATAAATGGTATATAAGTCAGAAGTGATTGAAAATCTTGTATTTAATCTCATTTTATATGCTGTATGGTTTTTATTGCTGATTATGTCTGTACGTTCCTTTCAGCTTCACTGGCTGGCTGTAAATGGGAGAGCAGAGGTACTGAAAGATTTGTTCCAATATATCCAGGATGTAGACATTGGGGTGCGTATAGACTGATCAAACAATGTATAACACATTATGAAACATTCTTAGATAGGAGAGGAAATTTGGTATACAGTTAGCCTTCCCCATCAGAACTTGTTGAATGTTAATTAATGAGAAAAAAAGTTATAATCTAGATGTTAAAATAAATTTTAAAGGAAACACAAAAGAAACAGCTTTACTGGTATCAGACGAGAATTTGGACAATTAAGGTTGATATATTTTCCATATTTGGATCTTATAGAAACAACTATTTGATATTAGTGTTGGGGAATGGTTATGAACAGTTATTTTTGAACACTTGAAAGGTCAAATAAAACAGTGTGTGCTCAGAAGGGGTACTTGTAAGTCAGTCTTTGAAAACAAACAACTTTTAAGGATGGCCTCATTCAGCATCTTGTAATGTAGAAATATTTCACTGCTTAATTAGGTTTGGTTTCTAATGGAAGTATGTCTGAACATAATGGAGACAGATAATGATATTAGATGGCAGACTCTTCTATAATGTACAGTTCTGTAAGTAGGTCAGTGGCTTTTACATAATTTCAGACTAATGTTACTATAGTTGCAAAGTCACTTATAAAGCTTTCAGATCTGTAGATACTTTCTATATTGTTGATGTAATATTTCTGTGACTGTTTCAGGACGCGCAAGGTCAGACGCCGCTACACGTGGCATGTCAAAATGGACACAAGTCGGTGAGTTTTTATGTGCTAATTTACAGCTTTGAATTTATTTGTTTGTACATACATGAATGAGACCATATCTGCTGTACCAAAAATACAGAAAATATGAATTATAGATTACAAAAGTATTTGAAGATTACAACAGGCTTATCATCATACAAATATCTATACAAAACAACAAAGTTTACTCGTAAAATTGTAGTTGAAAGTTTTCTCACTTGAATTATTACATAGAGGAAAATTGTTGGTTTTGGTCCGTTTTTTCCCCGGGGGGGGCGGGGGGGGGGGGGTGTTTCCCTTTTTTTCCGGTCAATTTTGCTTTAATCAGGGTAACGATTTTGTTAAATTTCACTGAGGGGCCAGCGAATTTGGGGGGGACCCCCCCCCCCTTTTAAAACAACCCCAAAAAAAAAAAAAAAAAAAAAAAAAAAACCCAAAAAAAAAAAAAAAAAAAAAAAAAAAAAACCCCCAAATAAACTTTTTATAGTCCTTCAGAGAATAATTTAAATTGACCCATTTACAGAAATATCATTTCCGTTGATTAATTGAGATGATATTTGCAGACGGTGCAGTGTCTACTGGACCATGGAGCAGACGTCAACAGACCAAACAACTTCGGATGGACACCATTACATTTTGCTTGCAGGTACGTCACAGAATATCTGAGCCCCCTTCTGTGTAACCTAGCATTTTAAATCAGGAGTTATTGTTAAAAGAAAAGAAAGTCATGTTATCACTTAGGAAAAAAGCTGGAATTACGAGTGCTTTAGTGCTACTCAGGTTGTCTGTGACAGGTAATCAAGCTGGGCCAGGTCTTCAATTCTAGGATAAAAATAACATTAGGCCTAAATGTACAAGATAAACGTTTTCAAAAATGATTTTAACTTCAAGCACATGTAGTTGTCCTTACTCATGACTCAGGTGTGTGATTCTAGGATATTTTGACCCTTTTGTTGTTTTTACTTTGTAGCAATGGTCAACATGACACTGCGCATTTCCTGTTGCTAAAAGGTGCGAGAGTTGCCACGGTGAGTACACCAGTTGGCAATCAGCCAATAGAGATAACAGGAAGTAGGCAGGGAGGAAGTGACTGTACGCAGACTAAAACCCCGCTTGAACTTTGTGTTGAGGTAAAGCTACAGATGATATCCCATCAATGTATTGTCTGCATTTGAAATTGAACTGGAAAGAAATAACGCTTACAAAGATATCTGTACATTTTAACTTTTGGAGGTGCTGTGGTGTAAGGGTAGAGTGTGGGACTCCTAACCCAGAGGCCATGGGTTTGAATCCCAGCAGAGGCATTTGACCGTGACCTCCATTATCCCTTGTTTTGGTGTGAATACTGGTCAAAACTCCAGCATGAAGTCATGGAGAGCAATTAATATAAGTTGCAAGAGATTGTTCTACAATTGATATAAAATATATATGTTTAAACTAAACTAAAATTAAACTAATTTTGGAATTTTATCCTGCGGCTGCACCTAACAAGAACACGAGTAATAATATTTCAGAATGTTGAAAACTTCTGTACGGTTTCTTTTACACCCAAATGATGGCATTTTGTTAATGCACTGTCTACTTATATGATAGTTTATAGTCTAGTTTATTGCCGTGTTAGTTTGTTGACTGCCTGTCTACCAGATACACTTTGTATCTGAGATGATTTTAAGTTAATTCAAATTAACATCATACAAATATGTAGCCTATTGACAAGGTGTTATGAAAAGTTGTGTCATATGCTAGAGATAGGCCACTTTTACAGAAGTTCAATACATATATTGTTGTGTTTTAGCACCGAAGATAAACTAGCAAATTATGATATGCTGACATGACTTTTATTATATATCCAGGGAGGTTACTCTGAGACATGTGATATCCTGGTACGACACTGGCCCAAGTTGTTCCCCCACCTTATCAGCATGGTCGGAAATAGAAACATCAACGAAGCAATGGTAATGGTTGAAGTTGTTACACAGTATTATGTTTGTATTTAAAGGAAAATGCAGCATTTTTTCTTAGCTGTCAGTGTCCATAAAGAAAAAGTTTTTGCATTAAAATGCGCCTCTTATATCAAATTACCGATGTTTTGATCATTGATTCATGGATTGAAGATATTGATTTCTTTGCTTTTATCTGATAACATTCATACTTGTACCTACAAATCGTATGCCACAAAATTAATACGTATATTTTTGTGAAATTGCTACAGCAATGTTCATAATTTTAGACTTGGCTTATGTGCAGAAATAATTGTTAAAAACTATTCTTTACATAGTTATATAATCATCTCTTTGTAGCTGCTGGATTAAGTATTATGCAAATTTCAGTGTGTTACAGAGATACATTGTATGTCACATTTAGTTATCTTCATTTTACAGGTTCTAAAGGTGCTGAAGTACCTGTGTGTTCACAATGACCTTAACACGACAGAAACTGTGTTCTCTAAACTAGCTGAAGAAGCGTCCAATGTCGGGCATAATGTGTTAAGGTAACTTCTTTGACCTGTAAACATAACATAAAAGATTTCAAACGTATTTTCATACGTATTAACCGTCTGCTTTGAAATGTAACACAGGTAGCATATAAGAACATGATATACCTGCTTTATACAGCTGTGATACATCCGGTGCTATATATGACCTCAAGATTATGGTACAAAGATTGTTCTGTGACCTCTGGGTTTCTTTGAGACCATGTTATCGAACCATTACTTATATGACCCACGTTGAGATTGTTCACGAGATGTTGATTTTTCACAAAATGTCGGAGAGCATGGCTTCTGTCTGTAGGTCCAACGTAGGTCTAATCTGTCTCGCAGCAGATGTGCTCTGTTGACTCAGGTGAACATTGTAGGCCATCTTGGCCCTCTTGATGTATTTTAGTTTTGGTGATTGTTTGTCATAACAGAATACATAGCAAGAATTAAAATTGATTGTTATACACAAGTATGCTCATTCTAAAACTGTTGTGATTGCACAGATTGTCTTTAGGTAAGTTATTTGTTTGTAGATAGATTTATGTCTTCATAATTCAGCTATTCATACTGCAATTACAAATAACTCGTATAGCATTACAAGTTGTGTTACTACAGGTACAAGATAATTTAGAAAGACTGGAAACGTTTCTAATCGGAAGTTGAATATACAAGTTTTACAGGGTTAGAATAGGGACATATTGATCAGCTGTGTGTAAATGTTGAATGTTACAGTGCTTCTGGCAATGCGGAATTACAAGTGACATGTTTACTGAGGTATTTGAAGATACTTACACAGTTATATTCTACATTGATTGGTTGCCATGGTAACAACAACACCATCAGTGCAGATCAAGCTGAGCATGTTCTCCTCAAAACTTTCAAGGTAAATACTAGCATACAGTTAAACTTTGTTTGCTTGAACTTCATTCGCTTAAATACAACAGATCACTTGAACTCAGTCAACCTTGAACCTGTCTGGCAGGCCCTTCAGATCTATTTTATTGTCAATTACATCCTTTGGCTCGAACAGTAAAAGGTGTCAGTGTCAATTATCGGGCAAACAATTGTACCTTTTATCAGACGTAGTTACGTTAAATAGACCGCCGTTGTTGAACCGTGCATGCTTTTAGCTTGGTAAATGAACAAATTAAAGGTAAACTGAATTTCTTTGTAATGATATAGTGTAAATTGGCAAATTTAAGATTTTTCAAAAGGGATATAATATTTGTGTCATTGTCAAAGTTACATGGTCCACAAAATCAGTTATGTGTTTCCTTATAGGTCAATCTTGGTCAATCTTGGTTCAATTTTGGTTTTTAATACACAATAATTCTTAAGTGTGTTGAAATTAAACCTTAGTTAATTTTTATATGATCAAGTTTCTTGTAATTACCTCGAGGCCCTAACTGTTCTTAACAATAATGCCCCTTGGTTTGAGTCAATGAAGTTTTTTTTTTTTGGAGATTTTTCTTTTTCAAAGGTATAATTTTCAAAATATTTAGTTTCATTAAATTTTGTAGTATAACCATAAAGCCGTTGTTACGAACATTTAATTTTTGACAAATGGAAAACAGATGATCTATGAGATATTCTTCTTAAAGCTGAAAAAGACAAAGCTCAAAAGTAATGAGTGTGTTTAATGCCACTAAGAACCATCTGCTCATGTAGATTTATTGATTTTACATGGAAAACCTGCTTTAAATATTTATGCCATACTTTCATTTGATACTTTTAACAGCCATTGGAGTTACTATGGCAACTGATGGAGGAATGGCTGAGCATAGTGGAAGAAGAAGTCCAGTGTTCTAAGGGAAACAGTGACACACCACGTAATGCTAAATCAGCACCACCAGGACTTGAAGCGGTCTCTGTGCCTACTGAGGCTGGACCCCAGTCACAGAATCAAAAGTCCAATTTAAGTGTTTCAGGTAAGAATGACTGTTATTTGCAGACGGAAATTAAATTATAGGCTTTTCTATCCTCAAATCCTTTCTTCTTCTATTTATATTCTAACATGAGAAGAGCAGAAATAGAAGCAAGAAATCATAGTCACTAAGTTATGTTTGCACAAATACTTCATCTTCAGATACTTAATTCTAATATTAAAAACCTAGGCTTATATTTTGAGTTCAGGAACCAGTCTAAAATCTCAAGCTTATGATTGGCTACAAGTGAGCTTATTTTCAATTTGACCAATCAGATGTCAGAAATTCCAGACTGGTTATAAAGTCTATGATATACTGAATCATTCCCTTCCGTACCTTAATTAAATTATAAATGTTACATTTTACCATCTTTTGTGATTTTGTCAGAGATAATGGAATTTTTAATATTTATGTGTAGGAAATACCACAAGTAATGGTTCATCAACTGGCCAATTAACAGTACCGTCTGCAGTGAAGGACAGGGGTGTTAGGAGAAGGAAGCAGCTGTCAATGGACGGACAGGACCTAGATGTTCTGGAGGTGATGGTCCCCAGACTGTGCGGGGTGATACATGCGTACTATCTCATATGTTCATGTGATACAGGCTCAACAGAAGAGTGAGTAGAAAATTTCGTTGATAGACCAAGAATCATTTAATAAATTAACAATATTTCTGTTTACTAGTTTGTACCAATAGTCCCTGTTACTAAATATACTAACATATGGCCACTTGCACCGGACACCTGTCCATCTGTGGCAGCATTGGCTAATTTTATATTTTATATCTCCCAACAAATATATTTTGAAAAGATTTTAGTTGTACTTGAATAACGAACCAAATCCTTGACACGGATGAATATGTCTAAGTTATCTGTTTGTATAAAGACTGAATTACTCTTGTCTTTATATTTACAGCACCTCAGCAAGATTTGTACAGTTTGTTGGTGATAATGAAGAGTTACTAATGTCTCTTGTAGAAAGGTAAAATTTGTTCACTCTCGTCGAAATTTACAACAAAATATGAAAACTGTAGCAATAGTATATCTGTCATTATGTTTAATCTCGCATTGACAACTAAATTTACATGTTCTATACTGAAAATATTTGAGTTTTTTCAAGGGTATTCTACAAAATGAAGCGTTTCTCTAATAACTAATTAAACGCCAAAGACACCTACCTCAAATATAGAATAAAATCTTCGTAAAAACTCTTTGATGGCACACACATTTGCAACAAAATATTCTATTTTTCTTAAGTAATACTATTTTATTTGACAGAAAGCCAACTATGATTTTTGACCATTTCCATTTCCTACTTGATGTACCAGAGATGATGACAGTGTTTCTACCTATCATCAGAAAACAGGTAAAATTGTGTGATACACTGGTAATTCTCTGATGTACTTAGAATATTGGCAGAACAGAACAAGAACCTCTGTAACTGTAGTGGTGTAGTTGTTAAGTATCGTACCCCTGACCTGAAAGTAGTGAGTTCAAATCCAGTAAGAGAAGTTTGTATGCCTCCTTTACTCTCCAACCTTTTGGCATGAGCATTGGTCAGAACACCAGGAGACAGTCATTACAAATAGATGATTTTTCTTTCATTTATAGATGTCAAAATTTGAAATGACAGGTAGGTTGACACATATACTTATTATCTTTAAAAAAACACCTTTTTTAATAAGTCTTAAATTTTAGAATGTATTTATCTCATCATTCATCATATGCAAAATGGTTGACGTTTACAAATGAAATTATGCTTGAATTTTGTAATGAACTTTTTGGGATAAAACAAAAAATAGCAAAATGCATGGTGTTCCTGAATTTTCAAAATTACACTTGCGATTTTAACAAAATACCTGTCAAATCTTCGGTTGCCTTTTTGAATTTGTTAAATATATTTTGTGGCCTCATGGTTAGAATATCTGCCTGCATGGAATCTAGTTGTATGTAAAAAGATTTGTAGCTGTATCTGAGAGGGTATGGTTTTCTGCGGAGATATACATACATGTATATATGAAGTTGTGTTTGAAATATGTTATGGGTGGTACTTCACTAATGCCACATCTAAAAATTTACAATGTGTTCTTAGCTGATTGTGGTATGCTAGATGAAAATGTGAAACATACTTTGATTAGTAAAAGACATTTGTGAATAAAGTTCCATTTAAAGTGCCCCGGTCCCTCTCTCAATACTGCAAGGAAGTTGCAGCACTAATTATTTAATCATGTTTATACAAGACAAACTTAAAATTATTTAATTTTCAGCCTTTTGAATCTCGGAGATACTGGTTTTATGAAAAACTGAGTAAAGACTTAGAAATGGAGACACAAGGGGCAGACAACTCTCCACAACCAACTCCGGAAGAGGAGGAGACATTGCTCATTAACAGAGGTAGGGGGTAAACATTTAGGAGTGAGGGTAACATGATTAGTGATAGGAGTAAGTATATAGTAGGGGTAATAGCATAGTTGAAATGTCAAGAGACTCGGGGTGGGGGTGGGGGGGGGGTCAAAGGCTAGAATGATCGTTCTTAGATGTGTAAATAGAGCCATTTTATATACCGTACTAAAAGTATTGTGTTCATGATCCAGACGCTGATAGGTAGTTTACTTATTTATATAAAATTATCATAAATGTGTCTTCAGCTCCGCAAATTTTGTAATTGTAACACTCATAAGTAGGTAAATCTGCTAGGATAAACAAATTATGAAGGTGAGTTAATGTACTATACTAAATTGTTTGTGCATCAAGGTGGCTCCACTTTAAAAGTGACAAGTGTTTACGTGTTGCAGTGTTTAATTTAAAAATGTGCGTGTACACATTTACAATAATCTGTTGAAGTGACAGATGCTGTATTTGATGATTCACTGCACTTATTACAATCTTATCCTTGGAGAACATCTGCATATAGTGTTTTGTAAAGGCAGTTTATTTATAGTAACACTTTGTTATGAATGAAGATCAAGCAAATTCTGTATTGAAATGTTGTGTGCTGATTGTTCTAAAAAAATCAAAATCATGTTTCACATTTATCAAAGTGCAAAGTATTCCTCATGGTGTGCAAACCAAAATGCAACATTGCACTAAATTATCAAAGTGATATTATCCATTAAAGTAACATCATAAATTTTATAAAGACAATTATCCCTGATTTACACTCGTAGAATAATGAACATTGTCAGAGATATATCCAGAATATATGACTCTGTATAAACGTTTTATTCCCCCATTGAATGCTGTTCAGAGAAAATCTGTGAAAGTCTTTTATCATTATCCTGTTTCACTCTTTCTGTTGTGTATTTTTTCATTTGTGTCTGTCAGTAAGAGAAATAACTGCGTAAAACTCATTTCTTACATGTTTTTAAAGCAGAATCACTCTTGACCATAACTTAATGATGGCCATTTTGAAGGGTAACATCTTTAAAGCTGCCCACTCTCAGATTTTGATGGAAAAAAAAACAGGTTTTTCGAATTGTCCGAAAATAACAGTATTGTAACTGATTTGCCATTGCCAAACACAGGGTTAATCTTTTCTGCTTCTCTCTAGTCATTGCATAATGAATAGCCTGGGTTACCAGGGATGCTGATTTGCCATCATTAACTAAGTACATGTACATGAAAGCCCCGCTACCACCCTGATTTTTTATGTGAGAAAGTTGGCAGTTACTCATGGAGGATTGGAGTTGGGTACTGGTCCTTCACAGGAATGCTGGTTAGGTAAGATACCTGCCTGTAAATATCTGAAGTATGATTGAAATGTGGTATTAGGACATAAGAAAAAAGGGCATGTAAAATGATGCATACTGAAATTTTTCTTTTTTACAGAAACTTTATTCCAAAGCAGCTGTTCTCAGGTCTTGAAGAAGAGTCCAGACAAGTTAAAAAGAGTGCTCAATCTACGCTTCGATGGTGAGGAGGGAATGGTAAACACTGTTGCTTTTTCATGGAAAATTATATAGAAACATAAAACCTGCTGAAATGTAAAATTTTACATGATATAGCATGAAATGTACAGATTGTAAAGATTTAATCAACTTTAGTGTGTTGTAAAACATTGACTGCCACTGCTGGGATTTGAACATGAGGTTTCTAATTACCAGACCAGCATGCCAGTTTACTACACCATAGCAATACATCAGATATTTCATGACAAGTTATGTTATGTACTTGATATAGGCACTAGAAAGGTGTATGTTGTCTAAAATATCTCGGAAGTAGAAGTACTGATCATCTATGACAATCGACTTACACAGAAGGATATTGGTTAAATATTTGGGTCTTGTGTAAAAGTGACTGCCGCTGATGGGTTTCGAACACCGTGTCTCTGGATATCTAGATCTGTAGCGTGCTTAAACAATTCATATAACAATTCATGTTAATTACTTTATGTATCCATCAGAATGGTACACTTTCTCATATATATATTTCATGGATGGAATTGCTAAATGGGATTTTTTTCAACTACAAGTAAAGATTTTTTTGTACAGTCTGCTAGAGCATTTGTTGGAGTAGTTTATAAACATAAAGTGTACTTATTGCTTTCTCTTAGTCCTTTTATTACAGACTTTCTAAAGTGAACAAGTTCATCTTGCAGAATATATAAATGCTAACTGAAAAATTTACTACAAACAATTCAGGTAGCTAATTATAGAATTCACCAGTCACAAAAGTAGCTACCTCCATGTGAAAAAAATAGTCTCCTATTT
This sequence comes from Saxidomus purpurata, assembly GCA_022818135.1. NCBI lineage: Eukaryota > Metazoa > Mollusca > Bivalvia > Venerida > Veneridae > Saxidomus > Saxidomus purpurata. The sequence goes on along the minus strand of JAFMSR010000003.1, from coordinate 5,076,840 downwards.
TCTAAAATGGGGTTGATCATATTTCAAACTAGGAATGTACCATTTAGTTTATGAAAGTGTATTCACTAGATGAATAATGTCATGTACGCTGGTGACGAAAGCAGAAATATCTAGAGGAATTATTGATGTAAATTGCCTGAAAAAGAAGCTGTTATTTTCAAAACTTTCGTTTACATGTTTATATGACTCCTCCAATGATTGTAGGGTCAGGGTGTGTTGAGAGAATGGTTTGATGTTTTATCCAAAGAAATCCTCAATCCAGACTATGCGTTGTTTACCCAGTCTGCTGATGGTAAGTGTATGCAACATTATAAACAACTAATTATGTCTCCCCCACCTCGGGGGGAGACATATTGTTTTTGCCCTGTCCGTCCAGTCCCCCCCCCCCCCCCCCCCCCCCCGTCCGTCCGTCCCCCATTCTTCGTTTCCCCCCCCCCGGACGATAACTAGAGTTCCTTTTGACCACAGCCCAACTTCAAGGTGAATGGTCTTATGAGCGTGTCCCTATTGTTTTTGGGGTCAGTAGTTCAAAGGTCAAGGTCACAGTGACGTTGGTCTTTCGTTTCGGATGATAACTAGAGTTCCTTTTGACCTACAGCCCTCAAACTTCATAGGATGATTGGTCTTATAGAGCTGATGATCCCTATTGTTTTTGGGGTCGTAGGTCAAAGGTCAAGGTCCCTGACCTTGGTCAATTTCTCGTTTCCGGATGATAACTAGAGTTCCTTTAGACCTACAGACCTCAACTTCATAGGATTTGGTCTTATAGAGCAGATGATCCCTATTGTTTTTGGGGTCAGAGGTCAAGGTCAAGGTCACGTGACCGTTGGTCATTTCTCATTTCGGATGTAACTAGAGTTCCTTTTGACCTACAACCCTCAAACTGGGGCCGTCCCCCCCCCCCCCCCCCACCCCCCCCCCCCCCCCCCCCCCCCCTTCCCCCCCCCCCGTCCCCCCCCCCCCCCCCCCCCCCCCCCTCTCCGGACGAAACAGAGTTCCTTTTGACCTACAGCTCTCAAACTCAAGGATGAATGGTCTTATTGAGCAGATGATCCCTATTTTTTTGGGGTCAGAGTTCAGGTCAGGTCCAGGCCGTTGGTCAATTTTCGTTTCCGGATGATACTAGGTTCCTTTGACCACAGCCCTCAACTCATAGGTGTTGGTCTTAAGAGCTAGCCCATTGTTTTGGGGTCGTAGGTAAGGTCAAGGTCATACGACCGTTTGTCAATCTCGGATGTCTAGGTTCCTTTAGACCTACAGACCTCACCATAGGTGTGGTCTTATTGGCAGATGCCCTATTGTTTTTGGGGCAGTAGTTCAAGGTAAGGTCAAGGACCGTTGGTCTTCCTTAAATTGGGGCACTAACCAAGGTCAGGTCAAAGGGGGACATTTAAAAACAACTAGTTTTTACTTAAGGTTAGTGTAGTTTTACTGCAATGCTTAGTAATGGCTTGGATGGTTGATTTTAAAACCAGCTTTCACAACATTTCTTAAATTCAGATGATTTTTTTTGGTATAATTATATTTAAATTAGTTAATCTGCTAGAAATTGAATATGTTATTTCTGTTGAGGCCGCTGGCGGTGTCACTTAAGCGGTTTGGTATATGTGTGTCAGTTCATCTGTATGAGCTTGTCCAGGCTGTGACTTCCTCATGCATTGAAGGATTTGCAAGTGATTTGGTTGGCACAGTTGTTCACCACAATGGGATGGCATGTCACTTGCAAGACCCAGGTCTGTTGCTGAAAGGTCAAGGTCACACTTAGAGATTAAATGTAAAATATTGACACATGAGACTTTGTCCTGGCTGTAAATTTCTCATGAATTCAAAGATTTTGAATCAAAATGGCACAGTTGTTCACCACAATGGGATGGCATCTCACTCGCAAGACCCAGGTCTGTAGCTCAAAGGTCAAGGTCACACTTGGGTGCATGAGAGCTTGTCTTAGCTCTTACTTTCTCATACAGTGAAATATTTTGAATTGGTTTTGGACAATTGTTCACCACAATGAGAACATGTGTCCCCTACAAGACCCTATTCCCTTCGATCCATAACATTTGGTGGGCACAACATGTGAGCATCTAGTTTTGTATAAAGTACATCTGTATTTTTCTTAAATCACTTTCCTAATTGGTGTTTTTGCATCGATTATATCAGCATTTAAGTTTGAAAGTTAATTTTCTTTCTTCTTATCAATACACAGTTCAATATCTGACATTTTGTTATATATTTTTGTTGAAAATTTCAAAATCTGTAAAATTAAAGACTGACTGCATACCAAATTGAAATCTAGAGATAACGTACGTGTTTGCCAAACTATTATTGAAGCTGTGGTGCCAAGGGAAGTGCAAAACAGTTTATCTTAAATCAATAAAATATCAGCTGTTGATAATTGGCAGAGAGTGGGTGTCTAATAAATGGCTGAATGATTTCCATATTTAGTTTTATTTCACCAGAAAATTCAGTAGGGGGCCCCAGGAGATTTTAATATTCATGAAAATATGAGTGGGATTATCAAGTTATTGACTATTTATGAGCCACTCAGTCTTTGTTACATTTCTGGTAAAATTATTTGCAAGTTTTCATGGGAATGTTAGAGTAACAAAATATACTGTTGTTTTAAGTGATTATTGTATGTTTTTCTACCATTTATGAGAAATTCCATAGTTATAATTCGATCATTATTGCAGTTACTAGGCTTGTGCATTTATGGCTCACATTTAATCATCTCGGACATTAATTTTACATGAACTTCAACTTTGTTTATTTATATTTGCTCTGTATTTGTTCTAATACATTAAAAAAAAAAATTAATTAGAATTTCCAGGAAATTTCATTCCATACTTTTTTTCAAAATCCAAATGTCAGTTACTCCCACTTGTTGGATGCTAAGCACTCTCAAACCTGTATGCTAACAAGTTACATTTACCGGTATTTGAAGCTTTGCTGAATCATGAGACTAGATTGTTTGTTAAAATTTCAAAACATCTTCAATACATTTCAGGTAGTACCTTCCAACCTAACAGCAACTCATCGGTGAATCCCGACCATCTGAACTACTTCCGGTTTGCCGGTCAGTGTCTCGGTCTGGCCTTGTACCACAAACAGCTGATTAACGCATACTTTACACGATCTTTCTACAAACATATTCTCGTAATTCCTGTCAATTATACAGACGTTGCTTCTATAGATCCAGAATATGCCAAAAACTTACAGGTATGAATGACTTTCTGTTGTTTTTATCAAACATATTTCTGTTCATTTCTGTTTCACATGTTTATGTCGTAATGTAAAGTTTGAACCCACTTTTTCACTGTTTATCACGCTGTGTTAAGTGTATGAACTCTGCTGACCGTGGGCTCAGATATGATAGACCATGGAAAGCTAGCAATAATTCGTATATTTCAGTGGATTTTAGACCATGATATAAGTGAGCTGGGGCTTGACCTGACTTTCTCCGTGGAGACGGACGTGTTTGGCAGCATGCAGGAGATGGAACTGAAGCCGGGAGGAAGTAAGATACCCGTCAATGAAAAAAACAAGGTAAATATGGCATTATCTTCTCTTGGAAACTTCCGTGTTCCAAGAGTTAAGGTTTACCTTGATAAATACCGGTACTAAAAGTAAGGTCAATCTATAACTTAATTCTCCCACTTGAGCAAGTTTAATTTGGGGGAGGAGGGGGGGGGGGAGGGGGGGGGTGGTACTGTTAAGGAGTCATTCCAACTGCCATGCATCCTAATCCAAATAACAGATTAGTTTAATGTAAGAATGTACTGCATTGCTTTCAAAATTTGTATACAATTACATAATCATAATACTATCTTAAGGTATCTATGTGTATAACCTGAGTGTCTAGCACACCACACAAGTAGAACAATAATGTAATTTCTCATTCTGTAGACAGTTCTTACTTGTATTATATTTTAAAATATATAATTGCTCTAAAGTTAATACCTAGAAACTACCTTTCAGGCAACTAGCCTCTTGTTTTGTTGTTTTTTTCAGCAATCATTTTATTTGCATAAATTATATAGTATCTCCCCTGATACATTTAAAATTCCTTAGTTGGTGTTGAATCAATCAGTCAGTGACAACTCCTGTTCAGTGATAGCTCCATGTGATATATATCAACAGTTGAAATGATGCGTGTTAATTCTGGTATACCAGTATGACTACAGTGGAAAAGTCTTGATTTCTGGAAAAATTGGTTTGGTAGACAGTGATACAATGTTTTGAAAAAAGAAGAGTTAAAGTTCTGTTTTTTAATTTAGAAACAACAAGCTACATTGTAAAAAGATACTGTCTCCATATTTCAGGCGGAATATGTACAGTTAGTGACAGAATTGCGAATGACTAGCGCAATACAACCCCAGATTGAAAGTTTCTTGTCGGGATTCCATGCGTTCATTCCACGTAAACTTGTACGGCTGTTTGACGAGTACGAGTTGGAGTTGTTGTTGTCGGGAATCCCGGAAATTGATATACGCGACTGGAAACAAAATACAACATATATTGATTGCTCAATAGAGTCCAGTGCAGTGAAGGTAGTTTTGAATAATTTTATTTGTGATACCAGTACATTAATTGACATTTTGGCTGGGTGAGTGTTAATATTAATATAGAGTTCTGAGATAGCAGTACAAATGTAAATGAACACCTCAGAATGTTAAAGAAATCTGTCTTACTTTTTAGTTGGTTCTGAGTTCGTACAAATGTAAATGAACCTGATGTGTCTGTCTTACTTTATTCTGTACAGTTGAACCTGTGTTTGTTGTAACCTGAATGAAGCAGCAGTTAATCTTAATACAGTTAACTCCATATATGATGACTCCGAATATAGTGGAATTTGTGATATAAAGAACTAATTTTCTGGGCATGATTTTTTCTTCTATATTTGATAGGAAAATTCTGTATGGATATAACATACTCCGGATATAAGGAACAATTTTAAATGGTCTCAGGGTGTTTGTTATATACTGAGTTTACTGTATACAGGTGTAACCTGTATTAAACGACCACCTGGTATAAGTGGTAACTTTTGATGCAGCCCTTGGTTGGCTACTTGAGACAGGTTGGACTGTATAGTGAAATGAAAGACTTTTGTGTGGAACATGTGTATCCGACTCCCTGTTTTACCAGATTTGTCATAAATGAGACAAAAAACAATACAACAGTTTGGAATATCAAGTTTAAGACAAGACAGCCAGTTGGACCTGGGATGCTCACCTGAGCAAGTCTTATATCTTACAATCAATTTGTGCAATTAATGTCACTTAATGGTGTGCAGTTCTGCAGGGTATATTACTGATTAATTGAAGGCTACCAGTAAGTTGAGTGTAGTTGTGACCTTTGTTCAGTCTAACAATGTTTATGTTTGCAGTGGTTCTGGGAGACGTTAGAAGAGTTTACAGAACAAGATAAAGTGCTGATGCTGCAGTTTGTAACAGGAAGGTAAGATGAAATTGTCATGTATGGTGAGGCAATTTTCATTATTGGGGAAGCTAATGAATATTAAACAAACCTAGAAGTTGTATTTAGGGTAATTTGTAATTTATTGGTAGACAAGAATACATGTATTTAAATACAGGTTTCTTGGCATGTAATGTTTTCTTGGAAAGAATAGGAAAACGTAAGCTTCACATTTACTACTGTTTTAACTGTTTGAAATCTGAAGAGCTTTTGACTAAGAAATAATTAAGTGTGGCATAATTCTATTTTTAAACTGGACTAGTCCATCTTTTATTTTGGATGGAACCATTAATGGGTTAAAGGGGTGCTCAATAATCGTAATTTTACTGGCTAGATAATGAGTAGTGCAGATCATGATGACATATGAGAGTGGGTGTGTACGCAGGTTGATCATGATCTGCACTTGTTGGAAAAGCAGAATCAGCTGCAGCTAGTATGGTAAGAGTTAAACAGGCATTCTAAATGTGTAACTTACATTACATACACATTATAATCTCCAGGTTAGACGTACAAGTACATTGTAACTCAAAATACATACATTTATATGTATAAACATGTACAGTGCTTGTTTTAGAAAGGCTAAAAGTGTTTAGTTTGTATGATTCTGTCTTACATCAATTATAGAATTCACATTATTAGAAAAGTTGCAAAAAATATACAGTGGTTTCGATGAAAAATCAAATCTATATTCTGATTTCAATTTCCAGTTCCCGGCTCCCGTATGGTGGTTTTAGTAAACTGACAGGGGGTGGGGGACCGCAAAAGTTCACAATCAGCTTGGTGCCATATACACAGGATCTGTTACCTACAGCTAGTACTTGGTACGTCTACAGTTTTAGAAATTTATATGTATTCACAGGTACCACCATTTGTAGAAAATAACAAAAAAATAGTGCAGGAAAACAAAAGTTTAATTACAATAATTAGAATAAGAAAATATTAGTTTTACTGTAAACAGTGAAAATGAAAGAGGAAAAGTAGTTTATTTTTAATCTGTAGTTTTCATTTTTAGCTCACCTGGCACAAAGTGCCAGAGTGAGCTATTAGGATCGCATTCCGTCCGGCGTCCGTCGTACGTCCGTCTGTCCACCATTTTCTTCAAACGACATCTCCTCTGAAACCACTGGGCCAATGTTGATGAGACTTTGCAGGGATGTTCCTTGCATGAAGCTCTATCAAAGTTGTTCAAAGAATTCCATTCCATGCAGAACTCTGGTTGCTATGGCAACAAATAGGAAAAACTTTAAAAATCTTCTTCTCTGAAACCACAAGGCCTAGAGCTTAGATATTTGGCATGTAGCATTGTCTAGTGGACCTCTACCAAGATTGTTCAAATTATGACCCCCGGGTCAAAATTGACCCCGCGCGGGTGGGCACTTAGTTTTTGCATAGGCATATATAGGAAAACCTTTAAAAATCTTCTTCTCTGAAACCACAACGCCTAGAGCCAAGATATTTGGCATGTAGCATTGTCTAGTGGACCTCTACCAAGATTGTTCAAATTATGACCCCCGGGTCAAAATTGACCCCGCACCGGGGGTCACTTAGTTTTGCATAGGAATATATAGGAAAAACTTTAAAAATCTTCTCCTCTGAAACCAAAAGGCCTAGAGCTAAGATATGTAGCTTGTAGCATTGGCTAGTGGACCTTTACCAAGATTGTTCAAATTATGAGCCCCGGATCAAAATTGACCCCGCACTGGGGGTCACTAAGTTTTACATAGGCTTATGTGGGAAAAACTTTAAAAATCTTCTTCTCTGAAACCAAAAGGCCTAGAGCTTAGATATTTGGCATGTAGCATTTGCTAGTGAGCCTCTTCGAAGATTGTTCAAATTATGACCCTCGGATCAAAATTGACCCCGCACCGGGGGTCACTTAGTTTTACATAGGCTTATATAGTAAAAACTTTAAAAATCTTCTTCTTTGAAACCACAAGGCCTAGAGCTTAGATATTTGGCATGTAGCATTGGCTAGTGGACCTCTACCAAGATTGTTCAAATTATGACCCCTGGGTCAAAATTGACCCCGCACTGGGGGTCACTTAGTTTTACATAGGCTTATATAGGGAAAACTTTAAAAATCTTTTTTTCTGAAACCACAAGGCCTAGAGCTTAGATATTTGGCATGTAGCATTGCCTAGTAGACCTCTTCAAAGTTTGTTCAAATTATGCCCCTGGGGTCAAAATTGACTTTGCCCGGTGGGGGGGGATCATTTGTTTTACAAAGGCGTATATAGGAAAACTTATTTGGTATATAACATTATCTAGTGATCTTCCACCAGGCAAGTGGACTTGTACCAAGGTGAGCGATATAGGGCCATCTTGGCCCTCTTGTTAACATATTATTATTTCTAACAACCTACACAGTTTTTAGAGAATGACTTCTGTCTTGTTTTCAGTATAAACTTCCTGAGACTGCCTGATTATCCCAGCAAGGTACTCACCAAGGAGAAGATTCTAGTGGCTCTACAGTGCGGTAGTCAGGGATATGCACTGGCGTGATGTCACTGTTCCTTGTGATGTCACCGTCCATTGTGGTGTCACCGTCCATTGTAGTGTCACCGTCCATTGTGATGTCACAGTCCATTGTGATGTCACCATCCATTGTGATGTCACTATCCATTGTGATGTTTCAGTCCATTGTGATATCTCTATAATGCATTTATATTTAATTAACTTGAAATCTCTCTTACAACATTTCACAAAACATACACATGACCCCTCTCAACACATGACCTAAATGGAGGATTGTACCTGTTCATGACTGTGTTGCATTATGGGATTAAAATTTATGTTGCATGATGGGATTATATTCTTTGTTGCATGATGGACTTTGATATAGTAGGACACAAAGAATCATCATAACAAAGAAATCATAATAAGAAACTTATTCTCGGCTTCAAGGTCTTGGTCAAAGCTTGTGATTTAGGTGTGTGAATATTGTTTAATAAGCATTGCAGATTTGTAGCTCTTCAAGGATAAGATGGATTCAAATTATATTTGGTGGCGATTTTGTAGACCATTGTTGATTGATTATAATGTGTAAACTAAAAGTCACATCAAGGGCATCTCTTGTGAATGGTGATAACTTTCTCTTACAGATACCAAACTGTTTTCGTTAACAGATGTTGTCTTTACATACCCAAATTTTATACTGGAAATTTTACATACATGTGATGTCACCGACCATTGTGATGTCACAGTCCAGTGGACAGTGACATGACAGTGTATGATTCCGTGTACATGACTTTTTCATAAATCAGCATTACGCCCATTGTCTGATTTCACATGCAGGATAGGAATGCTGGAATTCTCAAGAAATAGGGATTTAACTGATTCAAACAGCTGTGATATTTCATTGACCTATACTGGTATATAGGTCGGTGGATATTTTAACAACCAATTTATTTCATATGTTATTTTGCCACACAATGTTCTTAAAGAAATAAATGTGTGTTATTTTGTTTATTTTTGACAACAGTCTCATTGTTATTGTAACCAAAACATCTAATGTCCTGTATAGTTTATGTTTAACAGAAATATATATCTAAAAAGTGATGTGTTATTTTGTCTGTTAGAGTACTTAAACTTTAAAATTGAATTGAGCTGCCAAGTATGTTATACGCTCTGGTATTATCACATCTGTGAATGATGTAAACATTCTATTATTCCCACCAGGTGTTTCTGTCTATGTGACAAGTATAGAGCCTGATTAACATACAGATCAATTTGTCTTACTTCTGTGGGATATTGTGAACCATATTGAAATGATCATTTATCACCTATTACCCATCTTAAGACAAACTGTAATGGCAGAAGTCTCCCAAATACCTACCTACGGAGCTGGATATGTTGTAATAGCTACAGTAAGATCAAAACTGGATCGGTTACCTGCAACATTATGAAAAGATAGTGCCACTTTTCTGTCTTGCCAATCTCGCTTGGGAATCGTTTTTGAATCCCTCTGAGAACTTTCAAGGCACACAATATTGTATCTGTATCGTGCTTTTCAAATTTTCTTAAAAATCTCAGGTGTGTGTCCAAGGTACTTTCTCTGTGTCGCAGTAACCATGGTTTATGTCTCCTTCTTGTTTAGCTCACCTGAGCACAAAGTAAAAAGTTGTGATCACCTGATGTCTGTTGTGTGTCCTAATTTCATTTGACCCCCAATCATCATGAAAATTGTTCAGAATATTGTATCGATGATCTCTAGGCCATGTTAGAAACTTGGTTACATGGGGTCAAATACTAGGTCACAAGGTCAAATCAAAGGAAAAACTTGTTAACATTCTTAGATTAGAAGCCACATTTGATACCCAATCTGCACAACAATTCGCCAGAATGTTGTCTTAATGATTTCTAGGTCAAATTAAAATATTGGCCACCTGGAGTCAAAAACTAGGTCATACATTCAATTCAGAGAAAAACATTGTTAGCGACTGCCCCAATGGACAAGTTACGTAGATTTTAATTAAAAAAAAAAAAAAAAAAAAAAAAAAAAAAAAAAAAAAAAAAAAAAAAAAAAAAAAAAAAAAAATCAAGAAAACAATTGTCATTACTGTATCAGGGGTATTGTTTTATGATAACGTGACAAGTTTTTAACAAAAGAACATTAAAATGTGTTGTTTTGCTTCTTTTATTGTAGAAAATATCACCCGTGACTAACGGGGTGGGCTCTTTGGTATATCTATTTTTACTCGCATCAAATCAGCTGACTCCGTAGTGTGTAGTTAGCCCCTGTAAATTTTTTGTAGCGCAAGATCCGAGTTCAAAACCTGGCTCGGGTAAAATTTTCTACCTTTATTTTTAGCTCTTCACAAGAAAATAATCTTGATGCTGACATTGATTATATTGTTTTCCAAAAAAAAAATTTACTAATCTTAATACTAGAGGCCACACTTATAACCCAAAAACCCATTTTTAACTGTTTCAGCTCAATGTCAAGGTCACACTTAGGTCAAAGGTCGTCCCTTTAACGTTCACTTATGCAGCAGTGAATACAGTTGTCTTTCAGACTATCTTATTATCATTGTTGAAAGAGCAGCAAAGGTTACTAAAAAGGTAGCTTTTAAATTCTATATAACAGAAGAAAGTATGAGACACACGACGGATAATGTTTATAGTACAAAATACTTTCAAATTATTGATGTTTAGTGTCGTTTGTTACGGCAGTTTGCAAGTTGTTTTCATTTAGAACTAAGGTACTGAACAGTTTTTCCCACTTCATTAAAATTGCACACGACTAAAAGACCTCTGTGTTATTTTAGTGACACAATAAAAAATTCTAGGGAAGAATTTTGTGCAAAGCCTGTGTAGATAGAAAAAAGGTATTTTAAACTTGCTGAATAACGCACTACCTTTGTTCTGACAGAGCCCTACAAATAATATCCAGACTTAATTTACAAGGTAACTTTTTGTAACTTTAAACACATCTTACTTAGTTTGTTCCTGTGTCGCGGAAACATTTATTTATAGTATGCACTGTTATCACAGCTAATATTGCTCCTGATACAGTTCTAGTCAATACAAAGTTACGCCCCTTATCTATCTATCTCTATCTTGTTATACTGCCTCACACCTCTCACGAGTATTATGGGCAGGGTGCACGCCGGGTGTTAATAAAAGATAAAACTACTGCAAGATAGCTCCTACAGTCAAGAGAAACAAGACGGTTAAAACTGTTAAAATAGTAAAAGAGTAAAAGGGTTAAAAACAACTGTTGTATGATTTAATTGATTTGGGCCACTGCCTGCTTGAATGATTCAAGATCAGGCAGGATCGCAATATGTGTGGGTAATCTATTCCACAGGACTGTGGTATGGGGGAAAAAGAGTACTTAAGAAGTCCAATTTGCATGGGTTTGGCGGAGACTAAGGGGGTGCATATGTCTTGTTAACCTGTTTGGGACTTCTAGGTAACTGGGCAGGGAGATTGCTACAAGATTGTAGTATATTTTGTAAAACATAACCAATTTGGAGGCTTGACGCCTGTTCTCAAGGGTGCTCCATCCAAGGGTGTTCTGCGGTCTGTCACACTGGTATCTCTGGAATAATCTTTTTTACCCATCTGATTGTGCGTCGCTGGACCATCTCCAGCTTGTGAATATTAACCTGGGTGTGTGGTGACCATACAGATGATGCATACTCTAGTTGTGGTCTGACTAATGTTTTGTAAGAGAGTGATTTAATATTTTCATGTTTTGTTTTAATGTTACGTTTGAGAAAGCCTAGTGTTCTGTTTGCTTTGTTGTTATTCTTGAGATGTGTGTATTCCAGCTGAGATCTTGGCTGATGTCTACACCAAGGTATTTTGCTCCTTAGCTGGTGAGAGTGTTTGACCATGAAGCTTATATGGGAACTGGATAGGTTTTCTACTACGTGTGATATGGAGGACCTGACATTTACTAGGGTTAAATTCCATGTCCCACAGTTTTTCCCACGTTTCTAGCTTAGAGAGATCTTTTGTAACCTTTGACAATCAGAGAGGCAGAACTGCAAGGTAACGGCAGTGTCATCAGCAAAAAGCCGCACCTGGGAGGTAACCGTGTCAGGGAGATCATTTTATAGAGTAGGAACAACAGAGGTCCTAGGACAGAGCCCTGGGGACCCCAGATGTAACAGGGACTTGATCAGACGTGCAACCGTTAACCACTACTGACTGAGATCTACCTATTAAAAGGACCGGATCCAAGACACAGTTTGACTGGAGACACCATGCTCTTGGGTTTAAGTAATAATTTAAGATGGTTGACTTTGTCGAAGGCTTTACTAAAATCAAGTAGGACAAGGTCGGTCTGTTTACCTGAGGAAAGGTTTTTGGAATTTCATCACTAGCTCAATGAGCTGAGTCTCACAGGACCGTCTTTCACGGAACCCATGTTGCGCTCATAAAGTATGTTGTGTTTTGAGAGATGTGTGGATAGGCTAGATGCAATTATGTGTTCTAGGAGTTTACATAGAATACAAGTTAGCGATATGGGTCTGTAGTTAGCAGGGTCACTAGTATCACCTTTTTTGAATAGTGGAGCGACATTTGCCTTCGTCCAATCGGATGGGAGTTGCGAGTATTAAGGGATCTTTTAAAGATTAGTGACACTATGTCAAGGATCTCATGGCGGAGCTCCTTCAAGACAATGGGCTTAATCATATCTGGGCCAGCAGCCTTATCCACTTTTAGGTTTTGGAGTAATTTCAGAACGCCGTTGGGGTCAATTTCAATGTTGGGCTTGTAGGGTATTTCCTTTTTCCTAGGGAAGTCCTGCAAAGCTGGGACAGAGACAAGGGAGAAACACCTGAAAAAACAGACTGGAATTGTTTATTCAGAATATTTGCTTGACCAAAGGTTTTCTGAGGTGATTTTACCATTTGTCTGATCTTTTAACGGTGCAATACCTTGGTTATCTTGTCTGGCTTTTTTATAAGTGAGTAGAGGCGCTTGGTATTGAATTTATTAGTGTTTGAGTTTTCTGAATGTTGAATGTCTAGTATGTTTTCAATATATGTCTCATGTGCTTTCTTAATTTTTTGCTGGATGAGGTGTTTAACAGTTCTGAATTTGCTAATGTACTGATTTTGACCCTTGTGTAGTTTAACCTTTTGGTAGAGTTTGTCCCTTTTTCTTATCAATCTTTTTATATCTTGTGTAATCCATGGGAGACTTTTTCTTATTTCCTAGTTTTTTAATTGGGACAAACTTTGATATGCCTTCTTGAATTAGGAGTTTAAACCTGATCCAGAGGTCTTCAACTGGGATAACCTCTGCATCTTTCAGTGTGTTTACCTTGGAGTTACTGATAAATTGTTTGAAATCATCCCATCTAGCTTTTCTAAATAATGGAATGTCCCTAGGGGTTTGTTTATTAATGAAAGGTTTGATTCGAGCTTGAGAGATGACTATGTTATGGTCTGAAATACCAGCTTGGACAGATACTGTGCTTACTAGAGTTGGGTTTGTTGTGAGAAATAAGTCCAAGACATTTTCATTACGTGTGGGGAATTAACCATTTGTGTGAGATCATAGTCATCAAGGATTTCAGAAACTTATTATAAGACTGGGTGTTTGTGCTATTAGGTTTCATTGAAGGTATATGGTCAGAGTCCCAGGTGAGGTTGGGGTGTTAAAGTCACCAAAATCCATTTGGTGCCTTTTAAGAGGTCTGGTTAGATCCAGTGACCTTTCAAACTCAATGAGACTCATGAGATCAGTTTCCTTGGGTCTGTAGTAGGCAGCAACATACAAGGGCTTAGTATTGTTCATGTTTATTTTGACCCATAATAGTTCACTTGGGTATTAAGATGTTGCTGCACAGATGAGATATATTTATTTTTAACCAAAATGAAAACGCCACCTCCTTTACCTGTAAGCCTATCTTTTGCGAAAAGGGGTGTAACCTAAATTCGATGGGAATATTTCACTTGTGAGGTGGTCTTTGGTAAGCCAAGACTCAGTTCCTATGACAATATCTGGGTTGTGAGAGTCAAGTAGGACGTAAAATTCATGTTTTTTGTTAACAATGGACTGACAGTTCAGATACATGACCTTGAAATTCCGTGTGGAGGAGGAGGATTACTTTTAGGTTTGGGAGTTGACCTGGAGGGACCTGACGCAAGCTATATTAGGGAGAAATGAGTAATGTTATGATGTCTTATAGGTGAGTTGCAAGGGCTTGAGAGATTTGAAATATTTATTGAATTGCAATGGGAGCAGAGCCAAGAGAACGAGGTGTTTTCCTTGGTTTTGTTAACGCCATTTATGTACACTTACAAGAAGAAGTCTAACATGACCAACTTAAAAATGTGAGTTACATGTATTTTAGTTATATATTGAGCCTGTATGTTATCCACAATTTAGTATCCAATAGGCGATTACTTGTTTCTGTTAGTTGTAGATCTATCTAAATTTGCCAGTCACTTTATTGAACCAACTGATGATTTGGAAAGACGAACCTTTAAAGAAGCTCGTGTGTTGCTGCCACGACGAAGTTCGAAAATCATCACGTTATGATATCAGTAATAGTTGTTCTAGCAAAATATTTATGGGAACTGACATTCTGTGTTTCCTCGAGTCCAATTTCATGTTTCGTTTTGCTGTTGGCCTACTAGACAACTTTTCTTTGCCAAGTAGTGATAAAATCTCTAATATTTGTAGCGTCATGGATACCCTTAAATTTTACTTTCTGTGATCTAAGTGTAACACTTCTATGAACAGTAAGATAAACTCATAACTGAAAGTGCTTGAATTCAAACTACAACTGTTTTAACGTTTTCGCTTGAGGGCGTCGTTGTCGGCTTCAGACTCTAACGTTTTGGTGATATATCGGCCTTGGTTCTAGTTTAACATAGGTTAATCATTGTTATCAACTCAAATTCATGCTCACGAGCTAATAACATTTATATTGCCATTTTTTCTGTTGGCATTTTTTCCCAAGGTTTTGTCCAACTTTTAATTTGTTCTTGCGTAAATACGGACTTCTTGTTCACGTCGATGTTTTCCTTCTTAACTTTAGTCTTTTCGCAGCCTTTTCTTGTTGTTACATGATCAGTATATCTATCATCCAACAACGTCTGCCCAGACTCGAATATTACATAAAATCAGTTTAAATAATGGACATGGAGCGGTGGTACAGTGTATTACATGTAGTATGTTACTGCAATTTCTCGTCCGGTATGGAGAAAACAAAACAAAATTTCGACAGGTTTTAGAATTTAATATCTCTAGATAAATCACATTATGCTACAGAACAAGTAGTG
Organism: Saxidomus purpurata; assembly: GCA_022818135.1. Lineage (NCBI taxonomy): Eukaryota > Metazoa > Mollusca > Bivalvia > Venerida > Veneridae > Saxidomus > Saxidomus purpurata. The sequence goes on along the minus strand of JAFMSR010000003.1, from coordinate 5,061,619 downwards.
AATGATAAACAAACAGCATCCGTTATAAATTCACACAAGTCTCAAACTTTCGGAGCCTTGGAGTACAAGGAGAGGGGTACGAGTATGCACTCCTATGGCTTTTATCTATTGCATGTATGTTTGAACCTATACGAATCTATAATCCGCTACTCTGAGTCCTGCTTTCTAAGAAATGGTCATCAACTGGTAATAAAACACAAAAAGTGAAACTGCATTAGCTGCGAAAGTAAATCTTTTATACTTTTGCTAAATATAACTGGAGGATTGACAGCAAGACTGTTGCAACATATGTGAAATAAAGGAGTTAGTCTGTAAATATTCAAACATTGCCATAGGATAGAAATGTCTTTAATCCAGGACATCAGTTCCTCAACTGAGAAATATTTTGTACATATCTCCTGAAGTCATGCCAAACCGCCAAAGTTCAATACCAAAGTAGTAAGGAGCCTTATTGTTCCATTTATCAGCCATTAAACTTAGGACTGGATCTGAAGTTTCAAGGCCTGAGGGCATTTCTGTAATAGTTTCGAGGGTATGTCCTAAATCTATGAAACTTGCAGGTAGAGCTGGAGTTTCTGGAGCT
>JAFMSR010000003.1:4985629-5060536 GCA_022818135.1 Saxidomus purpurata | reverse complement strand
ACTGAACAAGAAATTCACTCTTCTTACAAATTACAGCAAAATCAGATGAACCAATCAACGCTGATCGAAATATGGGAGATAAATGCTCAATGACTCAACAACACAAATCAGGGATGCTAACAAGAAGCTCGCACCATTTCTTGCATGACCAGAGTTTGAGCTGTTGTCTAGTTTCCTGGTGCCATGTTTTTGCCAACTCTACTTCAATCATGTAATTTTTATCACTTTCTGACATGAGAACTGCTACATCTAATTAGTCCCAAGACAGAGAATTATGTTTGCCTTCAGCAGGTGAAAATGTTACCTTACAGCTGTAGTAGATTTAAACCGTTTGGCTAATCAGTTAAATACACCAAATATCAGGGGGCCAATTACCGCAATCATTAATTACAATAAACATCTTCATGTACAAATACTTTAAATAATTATGACTTTGTACATTCTTATTCTCATGTCCATGGGAGGTAATGCTTAACATTTGCAACCTTTAATCTGGTCCGTTATCCTTTCATTGCAAAACAGTTACTCTGTCATTACAAAACAGTTAAACTATCATTGCAAAACAGTTAAAATCACCCTGTATCATTGCAAAAAAGTAACCTTATCATTACAAAAAAGTTACCAAGGTTTCATTGCAAAAACAGTTATTCTATTCTATGGGAAAGATGCTATGTGTTCTTGGTACATCATAAACAGTACAGAACTGTCAGAATTTTTACATTGTACTTTATTAGACAGCGCAAGACTTTCCAACAAAGTCACAGTCCCTGTGGAGACCATGCAAAGAGTTTTACTACATTCTTGCGGTCTGTACATACCTCTCAACAATTCCATCGCATTTTTGGTACCTATATAGACCTGCCAACAGTTTAACTGTGTTTTTGCCTGCCTGTCGACTTACACGGGAGCCGTTTGGACCAAAATTACGACCACCAGACAACATAATATCATTATACAAAGTGGCTAACGTCCCCCATGCTGCCATAAAACGACAATATCCTAATCATAAGCTGCCAAAAGGTAATGCTATTACATTCATTGGCATAGTAAAACACATTAATTTCAATGACCTTTCAAACAGATAGATACTGGCCCTGCACTTGGTTTCCTCATTTTCTCCCAATCATTATTTTCATAAATTTATACAGGATTTGACAAGAGTTTCACACAGTTATTTTATGATGAGTTATGACTACAAAAGCTAAAGCTGACATTTATTCTCTCCTGGAAAAAAAATGTCAAAATTCTCGAAATTATATGAAGAAGCAAGGAGCCAAAAGTAGAATATTTTTGACAAGTGTATATTTTACCATGAGGGCTGATAACCAGGCAGCTGTACTCACATGTTTCAGAACAGATAATTTTGTATTCTAATAAACTCATCTCAACTGAATTTTTTTCTCCTTCTTGGTCTTGAATCATTCAGGTTATGTTACCTTTTCAAAATGCTAGGAGTTATTTGACCCTGGACTGCTTATCTCGGAATTGCAACTTCTTTATTTTTCTTCCATCTTTCATCAAGTGGCAATTTAACATAATTATGTGTCTACCATTTTGCAACCATGACTTGTACAATCAATATGGTATACTATGCCATATAACATGAAAAGTTCTTACCATATCTAGTTACATGTCAAATAAATCAAGGAGTTTTGCAACCCAAGCCCATATATCAGAGATAAACTATGACTTGAGAAATGCTCAAACTTTCAACTGTCAGCAAGGGGTCATACACCTTTGTTCATAATTCTTTAAATTGCAGTTTCCTGAATCATGTTTTACTGTAATCAGCAAATCATGGCAGAGGCGGTCACACCTATGATTTTGTACATAATGCACTTAAATCACTAGGTAAAACAATAAATACATCAAGACATTTTTTGTAACATGCAAAATGCAGCCATTGTATCACAATCAGGCCATTCTGACATTTAACGATTTGACCCAGACAATTACATTGCTAATTAATAAAAGTCAAACTGAATGGGTGGACATTTTCCGGACTGTATAGTTAGTCATCATAAACACTTAACTTTTTCATTGTTTGCTTTGCTAAATCTTTGAAATGGACTTGTCCATCTTTTAATTTGGAAGGCTCCATTAATTCCTTAGGGTGGTTACTGAGAATTTGAAAACACAAGTGAATTATGTGTTTGAAGACCTTTTCCAGGATGCTGACATCCATGTACTGTTGATGCTGAGGGGTTACATAGTATATTACCACTGCTACTAAGACAACCTTGTTCACCTGATGCAGTTTCATCACAAATCAGACACCCAGTATCTCCACCAGGGATGCCAGAGTCACTGAAATACAACTTTTCTCTCATTCTTTCCCTGTCAGCTTTATCTCCTAAGCATTCCTAAAGCAAATCTTCCACACATTTTCTCTCTTTTATCCAAAAACTGTATGACTTCTTAACTTCCATAATTCCTTTCTTGGGATTGGTCAGTCTTTCCAAGACGACAATTAGTCAGTATATGCCTAAAAAGGAATCCTTTGCTCAATGGTCAATGAATTGCGTCTAATCAAACCCCTTGCTTGCAATTGGTCAATAATGTGTCTATTCGAATCCATTCCTTGTGATTGGTCAATAATGCATCCATAATCAAATCTCTTGCTGGCAATAATTATTGGTCAGTAGTGCATGTAGGACCTCAGGTAAGGGGGAGTGGATCAGTGGTCCAGTGGTCAACGTGCTGGTTTTGTAATCCAGGGATCGTAGGTTCAATCCTACACTTTTCCACTAACATAACTAATGGTCTTTCGGATGAAACATAAAGCCAAGGTCTGATGTATTGGTGCTATACACTGGGCATGTTAAAGAACCAGCAGTGTCTCTAGAACAAAAGTGTTCTGTGTCTTGCATTCTCCCCTGAAACCTCAAATAACTCAACTCTTCTTTTTTTAACAACTTTGATAGAGATTAATGCAAAAGTTTCATCAACATTGGCCCAGTAGTTTCTGGGGAGATGTTGTTAGAAGGAAATGGTGGACAGCCGGATGGAATGCAATCCTAATAGCTAAAAAATAAACGCAAATGTTAAAGTCCCAGGATCTTTTTTAATTTACTGATATTGTAAAATAAATATACATAGCATAATGATAGAACTATGATCTATTTACTCTAAAACAATGTTGACATTTTAATTTCTTTTACATTTGAGTCGCTTTTTCATGATAAAGAGTTACCTGAGGAAGCCTTTTTTACTTTTTGCAATATCATTGAAAAAAATTCTGCTCTATATTTTTTTTCTTACATGTACATGGAGTTAAACAGTAAAGTTATGAATGTTCTTGGTACAAATAAAGGTAATATCCACCAGTAAGCCATCTTTCTTGGTAAATAAGAGCTACTTGTCAATGTGGTCCTGGGACTTTAACGGGTATTCTGAAAAAAGTCTCTTGAATAACATAACACCATTACATTGCAGTAATTTTATGGAAATTCTGTGACATTTACAATGTTTATTTTACAGTTTTGCACCAAGAAATAATGCCCAGTTCCCCTGAGAAATGGCTGGAAAAACAAGAAGAGACAATTAGACTAGGAACTGTATCATAATGGAATAATGGGACACTGTTCACATGTGACATTTTATGAATTATACAGTTATAATAATGTTAGAATGTCCTAATTTTTGTGTTGCATAAAAACAAAAAAATTACTAACAGATGTGGAGAGTACTGCTGACTCAGTATGGGAAAGAAAGTGAGAAAGTATAAATCACAGCCCCCTAAAAGTACTGATCTGCTTACCAGTGAAATACTTGATAGTTTGACTACATACAATTTCAATTATTTGTCAGCAGTTTTCGACAACAGTGTTCAATGTAAATAAATAATACCATGTTTACTGTACAGTCCACCATCTAATAAATCACACAGAGGTCCGAACTTGGTAAGATTTTCTTCGGGCTTGCCAGACACTGCTCAGTGCACATCAATTATACAGTTACATTCAGTTATTACCTTTTCAAATGACAGTAACACCAGTTTTTTTTTTATGTTTTATTATACCAGTTACAAAGTTACTTTTTTCTTCAAACTTGACATGTAAGTCATTTAAACCAAGAATAGTTATTGCCAATGCTGTTTACAGATTCTGGGAAAAAAGTTTACCATTCGATTTTTTTCTCCTGATAATAACGCACTGAAATCACTCCTCTACCTAACTGTTTTAGCATTAAAAATGTATATATATAATTATTTTTTCCGATAATACTCACTGATAAGTGTGGTGATTAGAAATTACATACATGAGCTCAATCAATTTTCCGCTCATTAGATGGCCGCGCCTAAAACTTGTCATATATGTATCACTTCATCATAAACTTTCCAGTCTGTACATGATTGAAATCAGTATTGCAGAACAGTGTTGGAAGATTGACGAAGTCTGAAATACTGTGTTCTAAAGAAGTAATAATACCTTATCAGCTAATAAACAATGGTCTGAAGTTCTGATGCACAGTAATTAGCCCTATTAGCTTTTCTAAGACTAGTAATTTGCTACATTGTCAACTCACTCAAGTGTTACACTGAGGCTTCTTCCCTGAGTAATAAATCCAAAATTTCGACCTGGTTTGAAAGCTTGATCAGAACTAAATCTTAGAACGAAATTTCAACCTTACAATTTTCACATCATGAAAGGGGCAATAACTTTTGTATTGTAAGGGATTTCAGAGTAGTTACAAGAATAGTAAAGTTACAAGGATGGTATAGAGAAGGCTAAATTACTTCATTTAAAAGCATTATTACCAAGCACAACAGACAGACCAACAGATGGATTCAGACCGTGATCAAACCCTCAACTCTTTCTGTCGACAGCTCGCTACAACAACCACTGCTAACAAAACCAATATCTGTGCAGTCAAGAACTCTTCATGCCCTGACAAACTTCAATTTTGCTTTACTCCACCAATCTCAATGAAATCTCCTTTGCAATAACAATAAATTTCCATTTCTAATTCAAAGATTTCTATCAATAATGTAAAACCAACAATAATTCAAACCACCATTATATTTGGACAAAGAGAGTTCCTGCCCTGTCTGACTCCTGACTCCAATGAATATCTTTATAACTTAAGAAACACTCTCTTCATCTTGAATTTGGAACCAAACAAAGACAGTGGTAAAATGAGTCATGAAATGGAATTCCTTGCCCAGCACAAATTGCAAACATTAAGCACCATCTGTATGCAAAGATCTTATCATGCCGGGCAATCTCTATGACGATTCTAATAACTCCCACAAAAAGACAGGCTGGAGTCACAGAAAACCAATATGGGCCCCCTGTATAACAGACAATATTCCCGCAAAATATTGCAACTTGGAGCCACAAACACAGAGACAACTAAACTTAGGGGAAAATGGCTTTTAAATGCAATAATAACTACAGTTCCATAGGCCTATTGGAGCCGAAGCCATTTTAGTAATTGGCGATTGTTTTCCCCCGTAAATGGGTTTTCCGATGAAACTTCCATAAATAATATAAACAACAAAATTTTCTGCAGTTTTTCTTCCCAATCCTAACATTAAGTAAAAGCATTTTGCAGTTTGTGGTCTTCAAGAAATATTAATACACTGAATCTCTATCAGGCAATTTCCCTGCTTTAAACTATTATCAATACTACATCATTGAACAAATTGTCTCTGCAATAATGCCATAAACCTGAAAGATTTCTAAAACAAGCTTTGTTGTGCAAAAAACGTGCTTTTCCAAGTTGATCGTTAATAGAGATGTAGCAGTAACAAGATTACCATATTTGTCCTTGTTAGTGCACATGCCCTTAAAGCCATAGCACACACAAACAATTAGAAGGAACAATAGACACTGATATACCATAGTTAGACTAGTTACTAGTCTGATAAAATTTATGTTTTTTTAATATACTATATTTCATGCACTATTTCCAGTCTATTTTATATGATTTTGCTTTATAGACTGGGGCAGTTTTATCAAAATCGGTGCTGGATAGCAGACTGGCTCTAGAACAAAACTGATAGATATTCATTAGTAAAAGAGATATTTCAGGGCCTTGTAACCAGGCTATACCGTAGTGTAAGTAACACATTTGATAAGGCAAAAACAAATGCTACGATAGAAAAGAAAAGGCAAAAGTTCAAGAAGTTTATCTATCACAAGACAACTGTAACAACAGAACATGTATATAGTTTGGGTAATAAAGAATGTGATTTGACTATCCAGTGTTTTCTGATTTGTAGACTCATTATTAATGGTGGTTCCCGGAGTGGGGTTTTATGTAATATGACCATACAGAAGGTCTTTGAAGCAGTCAGTCACAAACTGGTAAGTGAGGCAAGATGTACTTTGTTATAGCAGTTGGGGACCATAAATTAACACTAGTTATCAATGGCCATTTCAGGTCTGGACATGGCCTTTTGTGGGAATACATGGCTCTGAAATAATGTATGTCGCTTATATATTCAGAAAACATTCACTAATGACAAATATCTCTTTCTTACGGTGGAATTGGAATTCATTATAATTCATCTAGAATCAGCCAAGAGTGGACACATCCTTGCTGGAATATAACCAGACTCCAGAAGACAAAATGGTTCCTTCACACCCATAGACCAAAATACACTCGTAGATCAAAGGAAATACGCCATTTCCACGTGTTCAAGGGGTTACCCAGGAATACTTAGACAGCCTTCGCTACACACATTAAAACTTAAGATAAACAACATCCGTACAAGCACAAATTTAGCAGTAGATGTATTTAAAGATAAACCGGGAGATCTCTGCTACCAAATCTCATCCATTTAAGGCAGAAATTCGTGTCTACAGTCCCTCTCAACATACCGACTTCTCCAATGTGTCCCTTTTGACCTTGAGTTTTCCACGACAAACATTCCGACTAACTTTCATGATGACTCAACAGGGAACAAAATGTGACCTCTAGATTATTCACAAGATTTTTCTATTATTTGACCTATTGACCTAGTTTTTGACCACGTCACCCAGTTTCAAACTTGACCTGAAGTTCATCAAGACAAGCATTCTGACCAGGTTCATGATGATTATGTTTACCAAATGTTGCCTGCAGAGTGTTCAGAGTGGAATCATGGTACCAGAGGTAAATGTGGGCACTGCATGGTACAAGACAGGTAAAAGTGGACACTGCATGGTACCAGACAATTAGACATCACTGGCAATACAATAGTTCACCTTTGGTAGGTCAGTATCACGCAGATATTTACACTTGTGTCTGATCTTGCACACTCCTGGAAGGACAGGTCAGTGGTCAACAGAAAGAATTACGCTTAATGCTGTTTGCACTTGATGGTTTGAGTTGTAAATAGTAAGGAATACTAGAATATGTTTAAACCCATTAAAGACTGCTTGATAAACCGAGGAAAACCGTAGTAAACTAGAATACCTTCATCAAACTAAAAGAGATGAATGCCCCTGGCAATATCTCAGACACAGTATGTCAAGATAGAGTTATGGTAGTATTGTGCACTGCTTTACTTCATTGGACCTGCACCATCTGTGAAATATAATTGAATTGAATTGAACCAGACGTGAATAATGGTAGACTAAAGAAGTAACACAAGGGCAATAACTCTTTAATAAGTCAAGATTGCCTGTGCACTGCACTTGCTCTATTGAGCCTGACCATGTTTGACCTATTGAATTCCAACTAGTACTTTTGGAATTATGACCTAAGGAAAAGTAACATTAAGGGCACTACCTCTGTAATAGGGTCATGAAGAGTTATGGTTCCTAGCAATGCACTTTCCATCTCAAGTACTTGACCATTGTATGACCTTGACCTGATTGCACCTAGAGACCCAAGTAACCTGGACCAGGCAAATAACAAAGGGCGATAACTCTGTAAATACTCAAATAGAGTTATGGTACTGTTCACTCAAATCCTCTGACCAGGCGTTCATTGTATGAAATTGTAGTGAATTCCAACCAAGATTTTACAAGTTATCCCGGACAAGGCAATGTAACAAAGGCCAATGACCTTAATGAGCAAGAGACGTATAGTTAATCTGGACCATGCACATCCTATGCAATGTACTTGACCATCATATGAAGTTTATTAAATTCTGACCAGGGGTTCTGAGTCTAGTGCTCCAGACAAGGAAAATGCAACAGACCGCCAACAGACTTCCTTTCGGGGGTATAAATATTAAGGAACTACAGAATATGTTCTACACTCCTCCGGACAAAATCGGGGGTATAAATAAAAACATTCCAATTGAGTTAGATTCTAACACAAGGTATGCAACATGATTCTTATTTCCAGTTCTTCGCAATAACACTTACTATTCAGTAAAAATGCTACTTAAAAATTTCACAATGTTTCCCCAGCACAAATATACTTACTATAAAAGAGTGAAAAATGGTTTAGACATTTTGAAATGCTGACAATCTACGAGCAAGACCCACCCTTATAAACCTTCACAAGGTGGATCATTTATCTATATATCTATTCCATTCTGAGGCAATTCAAAGGAACTGGGAGTACGGCATTCCGAGATGATTTTCTTTTTTTTCCATAATTCCGGAAACCTCCGCCCCATTACATATCCCAGACTGTCAGAAGTCAAGTGGACTGCCAGAGAAAATTATTTATAATGTCAGTTAAAGCCTACTAATAGACAAATAGCAAAAAATCGCCAACTACAACCTATAGACAAGCATTACTCCATCCGTCGCTCTCTCTTACATAGAACTTTCCGCTGACGTAGACATTTACATGGTAATTCTACTACGTATCTTTTTTTTAATGTCAGACAAATGGGCTATTGTATCAAGCAAAAATCTCCATAACAGAATAACCGACTCTAAAATGGCCATCATAATTCTCATAACAATCACGAATATTCAAATATTTATTGACAAGCGTCGCTACCAATTCCCATCACACCCGGGAAATCATTCTCTCTATCAGAGAATGAGTAAATGAGGATGGAAAATACAATGATGTTATTACGGGCTTTTATCCCATTCATGAATGGGACATTAATTCCATTGTTTTAGAATAATTTACCGACAAACATAAAAAAATCTTTTCAGTACTATTTCATTCCTTAAGTCTTTGATTGTGTTTTATTGATTAAATAAACTTCAGTTTCCTCAAATCTGAATTTCTTTCATGCGTTATGGCCCAGTATCACTTAGATAAAGAAAACATTTCCTACTACTAATTTAGTATATACATACCCTTCAATACATCAGCACATTATAGAAGGTTTGGATAGTAACGTCAGTCTCAACACCTCAATGAATAGTTTATGTATTACCATGACTATAAACTTTCATAGGAGTGGTTTCAGCAGATATTAAGCAGAATTCAGACTTACTAAAAAAATTCAGTTGTTTTTTCCATCAAATAAGAATTTGAGAAGTTTGCCATGACACAATATCAGTTTACGACATTTATACAAATGTATATTGCACCCAGCTTCTTAATTATGACTTTGCAAACCATTATTAACAAAGATGGGTAAATTGAATACTTCATTAAGAGTTAATGCTAATCTTTCAATCCTTCATCAAGGCGTAAACATTTAATTTTCTTGTATTCGGTTACGCATACATTTCTAATTTGAAACTGTATCAGCGCACTATTTCAAATACCTGTGAACCATCGAACTTAAGTCTGTAATAGAAACTTTATCATCGAACTATTTCAAATACATGTGAATAATCAAGTCCTATCGAAATTAAGTCTGTAATAGACACTTACATTGTAAACCGAGCTGATTTAACATATATATATTTAATGAAACATTTCACGGAACCTAAAACCGCTGCAAACTGAGCTAATCAACAATCATCGACACAACATCTGAAACCTTTTCACAGAATCCATGCAATAAACAAGTTTTCAATACATCAAAGATCGTTGCTGACAATGTAACATCTTCTAAACATGGACCTAATCTATCCGACCATTCAAATATTGAAAAAGAGCAAACATGTAAATGGCAACAAAAAATAATAGCCTCTGAAATTCAAAGAAAAGTAATCAAGCCAGAAAGATGCAATCATATAACACAACAAGTTCCGTCTTTCAGAAAGGACTTGTATTTTCTGCAACTGGCTTCTTACAAGATTTCATTAATTCTATAGGCTGACTGAATTTGATCTGTCAGGGTTTTTTTTCTACACAAAAAGACATTGACAAATGTGTATTTCTGCCCTAAACTTTTACTTCAGGAATTATTTTTCTAGAAAATTTCATCTGCAGGACATAGGTTATACTTCATCAAGTGATTAGTGAAATATAATAACCAAGTGGGCGATTATCGCCATGTACCACTCAGCTGAACTGCCACAGAGAAAATTCTAATTAATTAAGTGCATTTTTTCACATTTCATGGCTAGTACAGTTGTCACTTTCTTTTAGAAATATGCATCCAATTTATCAAACTACGTACAATGTGCACTACATTGTATCTATTTGCTGAAAAAAAGCAAACTGTTCTTATTTTGCCCTTTTTTACACACATATGTCTACTTTCAAAGTTACACAGTGACTCCTTATAATGCAACATTCTTGATATTTTCAAAGAAAACATACGGTAATCATATATAACCCATTTCATGACTTTAATTGTCAATTCTCAACCCAAGTCGTTTTACCACAAAAACTGCAACAATTATTCTCAAAATCTCGTAAGGTGTACAAAATTAACAAATGGGAGATAAAAACTCCAAACATTATATATAACCTTTTACTTCCTCTTTAGTGGTTACAATAATATGTTGGCATATCTAATTTGTTAATGATCACAATTTGCATGAAACTCTTTCCTGAAAGCCATCTCTGACAGACATCTTGCAAACACTTGTTTCATATTTTCATTATAACATCTGTATTCTTTTATACATTTAGTTCTCAATCTTTCAAACAGCTAGCTAGGCCATGGATGAACATTATTTGAACCCTCGCTAGACAAAATACGATTGGTGTGACCAATGATTCAAAGTAAAGTTAAAAGATGAATTAACATATCTGGCCGGTTGCTCTTTTAATACACAATTTCTAACAAATTTCCTGAATTCTGCAGCTCTTTCAGAACCTTATACAGGATCGTACCTAGGTCCAGGCCTTACATTCAGACAGTTCAGAGAATACTTAGGCATGAACATGCAACAGGAACTGACCGACTGACCAACTAAAACATGACCCCAATACTTCCTTAATAGCGACTCTCGGTAACCCGCAATGCAGTGCTTTACCCACAGCTCCTTTGCTAAACTCCTTGCAGTAGTTACTTCCCCTTATATTGTGCCACACTCTTCACAGTGGTTACTTCCCTTACATTTAAAAATAACTACTGCCAACATACAGCATTTTGATGAAATTTTGCCAAAAAGAACCACTCATATATTTCATTATTTATTGTTTCATCATTTCACTGTAGTTCTAGCGATTAATTCATGGATCTTTAGTCAAATGTTAAATTTTTTACTGATCAACATTTATCTGCACTTTTCTATTGAGCCATGAGCAGAAACACGAAGGCACTGACTTGAGACTGAAGCTCCTCAAATCAAAGAACCATTTTGTGTTTGCTATATCATGTGTGTGGGCACCTGAAACATTTCATCTGCTGCTCTCCTCTTCCTGATATCTCACGATGTTTAAATCAACTTCAACTTCCTGATTTCTATCTGACACACTGACAGAAGATTTACCCTGCCCATGAAAGACCCGTTTTTGGATTTTCTGTTTTTCTTCTCTTTTATCTGTTCTAACCACATGTCTATTAAAGTAGTTTTGCATGTAAATGCCACTCATCACTAGTTGGCACTCTGGTTGGATTTAGAAAATTTATGTAAAAATTTTACAACCTGTACAACATCAAGATTTTTCCCCCCATATTTTACATGAAAGAAGTCTCATATATCTTTTTCTGAAATGCTTTAAGGATTTCTCTAAGGTAGAAGAACTCTAAGTAAAAACTTTTTTCTTCAACAGATTCAACGCTCATTTCAACAGTATTTTAGTAAAGTATGGGCAGATAGTTTTCCTGTAAAGACCCCGTCCGTCTTCCATAATAAAGTCCAAATTTCCTTAAGCATCAGGTTAATTAATTGGAGCACTACCTGGTACAGTGCACTGCTAAACATGACCTTTTTATTAACCTTTCCTTGGACAGTGTCAGTACCATTTTTGACAATTGTCAATTAAAGACAAATATTTTTTAATTTTTTTAAAAACTTCACATAAAAGAATTCATTTTCATTTTGCCTTTATTTTTTTGGAACCCGTTAACTCTGTACCTTTATCTGACCATCATAACGTCTGTTCTCTGACATGCTTCCTTTTCACATTTTTGTACGAGTAAACCAAAATGTCTTTCTTGCAAGTAGACCAAATAATTAGTGATCAAAGATAGTCAACTGAAGAAACAAATTCCGTCACCTGAACATACTTTAATAATATATGTAGCAAATCTGTAAAAAAAATCCAACAAAGTAATTTGAAACCAGCTTTTTTGACACTTGACATTGACAATGGACACCGAATATTTACCCGCAGTAATTGTCAACAATCGAGCCCAATACGGTGACTGCATTTTCCTTGGCCTCAGCTGACCCGCGTCTGATAAACCGTGACTTTTCATTCTAACTCTATAATGACACTGGGCGGGCAATTCATGTGAACAAATTATCTATAAATGCTTTAATCTGCCCATAAATCACCATTATCTAAAAAAAATATATTGCTGCATTGCAAAATAAATGTGAGAAAATACTGCAAAATTTTGCTGGCATTTAGAAAATTTTCATGTATAATAAAATGGGTTTTCTGAATACGCCTAAAAGAATTTATAAATAACATCACCTTCAGATTTACACTTCAATGCATTTTTTTACTATCAGAGATTATAGAATATTACTGATCGACGATTCAATACAATTGTTTATCGTGGAAATTAAACAATCCCATAAATGCAGATGTATTTCTAGTGAAGCAATATGGTAAGAAGTAACTGTAGATAGAATATCTGATAAGTCACGTCAAAATACAAAACCTCTGCCCAGTCTATAGAAATTATCATTGAACCAGTCTACTGGATTCATTGTCCACAACGGTGACACACGTCAATTACAGACTGTCAACGCGATTATTTACGTGCCATTTTGAAATTGGACACGATTATTGATATACAAAGAATTCAATGCATTTTTACAGTTGTCAATAAGCATGAAAGATTTTATTCTTGCAATGTTAGAAAAAAAAATTCACAAGCAACTGCAGGGATATTTTCATCTATATGCATCAGCTAAAATCTGTTCGTTTTCTAAATTCTGCATATCTGGAATTGACAGTTCATTTAACCAAGTTGCGTCTGAGAAATTGGAAATACACATCATTTTAATTGAAAGCAAAGCAAGGTGCAACAGCAACAGTGGCACAAACATTCTACATGTATATTTCAAAACCCCAAGATAAACCAACAAAATAGAAAGCCACTGATTCCATGATCCTCCATTTTTTCAGGCAATTAAGCACCATTATTTGATAGAACATTCCCACAAATTATTTAACTTTCTGCAGTATTTACATGTACTTCCTCTAAAAACAGCAATAACATATAGTTTAGAATATTTCATTTAAAATTTTAAAACTGTTATAGCCTAGATAGTGTATTACTTAATTGTAGTTTTCTGAATATGTGAAATCTGTAAATTCTCATTTAATGTACATGTATATGTTAATGTTTTTCCTCTATGGTCTTGTGTTTACAAAGGAGAGCAGTGATCTGAAAGAGGCAGCTCATCCAATCAAATAGTTGCAATAAGTTTGTGAAGGACGGACTTACATTAACGCCAAAGTCACACCTCTGGTTCAACTGCACTGCTTAAGTGGAATGATGGTTACGAGTCATGCTAGGATTTGAACAATATAAGGTTTGTGGTTCAAACCCACCACCCGACATTCTGTACAACTTGCTGCATGGTAATGATTCAAGATCAGTTCACTCGATAATATATACACTGTTTTGTAATGGGATGCCTGAATCTATATAGTGTCACATTTACCTTCAGCAAACTTTACTTGTTTGTTTATTAAGACTGTTGTTCCTATGGAACGACTGCTCATAATAACTCTAGATGTAAGGTCACACTTTCAATTGAACGTTTGCTTAAAAATTAACGATTTACAAATTTAAGTGCATATCTCATAAATAAAACATGGCAGCTATTGTGTGACATCATTCAGAAATAATATTTGCTAAATGCCATTGCCAGAAGTCCTGTCAATGAAAGACAAATGTGACTTCTCGCCTTGCACATGCCATACTGCCTTATGACATATCAACAAAAGCCTTAAAAATTTTCAAATTAATTTTTACTTCTGTGTAAACAACCTAAGCACTGTAACATACAAAAAGAAATGTAAATTGAAAATTTGATCTCCCCGCCTACCAAAACCCCAGGGGTTCCAGAGTTTGGGTACAAAATCCATTCACAACATTAAATTGCATGACTCTGACAAATATTGGGGCGGAAAGGATTTCGGTCAAGCGTAAACCTCACATCGAGTCTATTTCCTCACCTACAATGGGTAACATTGTGGCCCTCTGAACACGACTACTGTTTCGTTCACTTAACATATTCATACACAGATTCAAAATCCACCTTTCCAAGACCTACCTGGCTGTCACGGCTCAAATTGCAACATTATAAATTGTTATATCAGATTTAAATTATTAACTGCTATTATATATGATTTTTATGGCATAACTGTTCAAGCCTACAAAATTCTTTTCTTTACTTCTGCTTCTTCTGAATATACCACTGGTAAATAATTCAAAATTAATGTGCCAAGCTCGGATTGTGTTAACACTTTATTGGCCATTTAAGGGGGAATGCGATGAAATTTCAACCGGCTACTTAAAATATGCATCAGTTTACGACAAGCTTCAAAGTGTAAGAAGTTAATGTACAAACGCGAAATGATTTATGTCACACTTTCCATAATCTTTTTTCAGATTTTTTCCCAAAACACCCAAGATAAAAGTGTAAAGTAACAGGTATATATTATGCAGCAGCATTGCCTGTGTCATCCTACTGCAGCCATCTGCAAGTTAACTCCCCGCTGTCAAATTACATCACCAGTTCGCCATCTGTTCCTCTTCTTATATTTTTATGGCTTTTTGTAAAAAAAATATTTGCATCAAATCAGCTGGAAATGTTTCGAATGACTTAATGAATTAACAGAAGGGAACAAAGTAGCAATGCAATTAATGATTTGAGCTCTCAAATACTACCCCTCTAAACACTTGCTTGAATAATTCCGCTAAACTGATTACAAATGAGCTCATCAAGCAAGGGGCCACTGATGCTGTCTCTCCTCTTCCTGTAGTGGAAAGTTATGAAACTTCTGATACACGATGATGAAGATAATGATGTTGATGATGCTGCTGCTGCTGATGATGATAATGATCTTGATGATGAAACTGGCAGATCATTTGCAACCGATACAAGGAAAGGACTATATAATGAACTTACCTCTCCATTTGGTAATGACTTGACCCAGCCCCTTGCCTTCAGCATTCTCCATACTGTTTCTACAGCCTTAAAATAGATCAAGAGAATTCTTATATTATGCATCTCTGCTTCTACGCCCTAACCAAGGAAGAAATGGGCCAGAATCCCTACAAGCCTTATACTGCTGTTTTAATTAACCGTATTCTGTCGTTGTTGCATAAAAAGGCTTCCATAGTGAACACTCATTAAATCTTCATTCACAAAATTCATCCTCACTTTAGACGCGCTTTTGAAAAAAATTACAAAACATTGACGCTACAAAAAATTATCTTGATCACATCCAAACGAGTGGAAGATGAAGGCATAATAGTTTTATTCAGTGACGAAAATTTACCAAATCACTTTATTCAACATGAAATAAGACGTTTACAAGACTTGAGCACTCGCCCATTTCAGGTTGGATTAACGCTGAAAATATCGCTAATTAAGTATGAGTAAAATGCAGTTTGTACCAAATTAAAGCCGCCATCCAGGTATTCAAGTTTCCCCACTGAGTTACCACTAATCTGACCCTGTGTATACACACTTCACGCACCAATGACTTGACAACAGTTGCCTTTTTTAGCGGGATTAATAGAGAATCATCGCAGGATTATTCCTCACCGCGGTCGATCAGTCGGTATTTGTATAGATTTTAATTGGAACATGCTAGGTGTATTGACAGCATTATAAAGTCGTGGAGAGCCTTAATTCCTAACTTTATTTCCTTATAAAAGTATTTGGGAGAAGGTTTTAAATCACGCTGAGATATAATATGAACGAAATCATTCATCATAATCCTGATTGCGTAAAATTATGCTTCGGCACAACTTGTACTTCTGTTAAAAACTCTCGTCTTTTCATATATACAGGCCTCTGGCAGTGTTCTGGCTTTAATGCTGATGCAAAAATATCAAATGACATGAAATGAAAATTATAAACATTGTTATGTTATTATAGAACTACACGTGATTCAATTAGTATTTCTTAATCGCTGAGACATGCACAGACTGACAGATAAAGTCTTGAAAAAAATTCAGATACCCTGAACGTGCAAAAAATAACAACCAAGCTTGGCTAGCAACATAAAAACAGTTAAGACAAAAAATTTTGATATGAAATTATGTCCAAAAATTACAACTTTCTTAAACTTTTGGATATAGTTATTCAATAAAGATTATTGGAAAGAAACTTGCCATTGCTTCGTTTTTTAAGACGGATAAGGAAACAGTGGGCACAGCGACCTACTATTGCTTAAAATAATTTTTATTTGCATTAATGTTGTGAGCAGAGTTCTTATTGCTGGAATCATTTTTAAACTGCCTATTTGATAAACTCCACATCTATCAGTCAGTACCAGTCAGTGGGTAAGATCTATCAATCTATTTAATGGTCTCACAGCATCATAGTTAAACATACAGTCATTTCAACCATATTTTGGTCATTTTTACAGTCAGTCATTTCACTTTACCATCGTTTTTCCGAAGAACCAGTATTACATCCCAATCCTCAATAACAAACTGTCAACTTTCTCACATACAGAGACCTGGTCGGTAGCAAGACTCGAACCCATGACCCTCATTCTATTAGAGGTACAAGTGATTTCAAGTCAACTAATCTTAACCACTCAGTCAAGGAGGCTGACAAAAGCAAAAGAATGGGTTTATTTTAGTTCCTTATATGTCTCTTATACAGAAACTTCAAACTCATTGACTGAATCACACGTAATATAAGATTCATAAGTATTATTTCTCTGTTCTGTTACACCAACAAACATGCTGCAGATATTCTGTCAAATCTGCACAAGTTATTGCTGGAACACAGAAATAAGTGTTTTATTTCAACGCCTTAAACAAAGCAATATAGAAATGCCAAGCAAAGTTTTAATTAAAGTCAAACCTGTAAATGAACAATCTATGCCTTTAATTGTTTCTCTGAAATTCAATGCCAGCAGAGATGTGAATCGCTCAAACTATATGTTAAAGACAATTAAACATTTAAGGCCAGCAGTTTTTTATTTTCTGTTTTACGGGAGCGCTGACTGTAGTTTTTGATAAAACCAAATAAAAATAAAATTGAATTTCGGCATTTTTAATTTCAATTTACCGCCGATCTGTATCCTAGCTAACTCCAAAAATAAACTTTTACAGTAGGGCTTTTTTCCTTCTTTAGCAGAGGCCGATGTTCATTGGAAATATTTTATTTTCTTCACAACTGCAGGCCTTAAAATTCACAAAATGCATGGAATTTCACAATTTTACAAAAGAAAGTCTGAGTGAAATGTTTACATTAAAAAAAATTTGATTTCAGTTTTCGTATAAAATAGTTCACATGAGTTAATCGAATTAAAC
The DNA here is from genome assembly GCA_022818135.1 of Saxidomus purpurata. NCBI lineage: Eukaryota > Metazoa > Mollusca > Bivalvia > Venerida > Veneridae > Saxidomus > Saxidomus purpurata. The sequence goes on along the minus strand of JAFMSR010000003.1, from coordinate 5,042,652 downwards.
TCCCGGTTGTAGTTACTTCCCCTTACACATACGTAGGTATCTAAAAGGGAAGTAACTGCGACAGGGAGTACCTGTTGGTTAGAACAATGTTCCAAGAATCGATTCCAAAAAATAAGAGACTGTTTTAACAAAAACTGAAAGAAACAAGGTAGATTTATAAAACTTCCATGGACAGAAAGGCAAACTGTTCAGTACAGGTACATGGTCATAAACAGAATTAGCTGTAAATGGTGACAACCACTTGCTCAATCACCAGTCAGTTGTGTCAACATGTCAGTTGTGTTTGAGTGTAACAATTCCTTTTTTTTAATCAAATGCCTTTCATACATCTTGTAAGATAGTAACACAACTTAAATTTCACAACTGTCAAATGATGACATGCTATATTTTTTTTTACAATTTGGGTCCCAGCGTGCTAATTTTTTCACAAATGTTTAGGCTAGGGAGTCTAATCACAATTTTGATGAAAAAGCCCTGTACGGTATGGTAGAGGAATTTCTTCTAATGTAGTCAAAGACACTCTCAGTTCACCAGTTCCTGGTACTTAGTTATCATATTGATATTTAAATGGTGCAAAGCCAGTGGATACGTCAAAACAATGGTGAGTGAGTTCCAGCTTTCCGGTCATTTGAGCTTTTAATATTGGCATTTACAAATTCTCTCTACTAAGAACAAGTTAGTTCTATTGCTTGCTTCCCCCTTGAAAACTTTGTATTCACATGCATGTAACCTATACCAAAAGTGTCCGGCAAAGAAATTCTCAATATTGGGTGCCAAATTTGTCATAATAATATGGAAGTTATGATTGTCATAATTTATATACAAGTGACAGGAAATTGTCACAAAACCAGGTTTTCATTTTCCAGTCTGCTGGCCAAGCACAAATGTGTTTTTAAAGTCAGTAGACATACATAATATGAAAAAGAAACAAAGGTCTTCTTCTATATATTACATGTGTAAAAAAAGCAAAGGGCCATAATTCAGGCAAAATTGATCAAAACACAAAACCCAGACAATATGCATGAGGGCACTTGATGACAACAGTTCTGTGAGAGTTTGGTTTAAATATCTTGAGAAATGTAGGAGGAAGTGGGCACATGACAGTATTCTTCTATATATAACATATGTGGAAAAAAAGCAAAGGGCCATAATTCAGGCAAAATTATTAAAAAAAAAAAAAAAAAAAAAAACTGTGGGGTTTGAACCGCTGGTCTCATGAGAAATTTTGTCATCTTACTGTAACAGAATACTCCAAAGTATACAGGACTGGTAATCTATTCTAAAAATAGACAGTAATAACAGAGTATTCTCCCTTTCTAATAACAGAGTATTCTCCCTTTTATATATATTTAAATAAGGAGACTCAAAATTGCTAACGGACGGACGGACGGACGGACGGACGACCAGGGGCAGAACATTATATACTCAAAATTCTTTAGTTCACAATTATAGTTCGTGAAAGTTTGGTTGAAATCCCTTGAGAAATGTAGGAGTTGCACACAGAAGAGTATTTCTATATATATTACATTATGTGGAAAAAAACAAAGGCCCATAACTCTGTCAAAAAGATCAAATCACAAAACCCCGACAATATGCGCCAGGGCACTTGGTGACAATAATTCTGTGAAAGTTTGGTTGAAATCCCTTGAGAAGTGTAGAAGGAGTTGCGCACAGAAGAATTACATATGTGAAAAAAACAAAGGGCCATAACTCTGTCAAAAATGATCAAATCACAAAACCCCGACAATATGCGCCAGGGCACTTCATGACAATACTTCTGTGAAAGTTTGGTTGAAATCCGTTGAGAAATGTAGGAGTTGCGCACAGAAGAAATTGTTTACGCCCGCCCGCCGACATACCCCAATCTAATAACCAGGATTTTTCCTTCGGAAAACCTGGTTAATAAAAGCAACAACATTAAAGAGTTATTGTGCAAAATACCCGGTAGTGAAGAAAAGTCCATTTAAGGTCGGAATCTTTCATTTTCTATCGTTTACAAAAATATAAAAAAAATTAGCCTTTTTTGCACTTTTTTTTTTATTTTTCTTGTCTCTGTTTATGTTTCTTGTGCTCAAATTTCTGGGTTTTATTTTTAATTCCCCCCCCGACTCAAATTTTTTGAAAAATTTCCAGTAAAACAGAAAATAAACAATTCAAAGGACACGGATGCCCCACTGTGCAGAGGCTCATAAACAAGAGCAAGCATATCTGTATGTAAATTTTATGTGGAACTTTTTCATTCCACTGTTTCATTTCTGTACATATACCTAAAATGATCTACAGGTAACCTTATGTACATGTTAAATTAAATTACAAAGTAAAATTTATATGTTCAATTATTTATATGGTATATAGTGAAAAAATCAACAAAGGGCCATAATTCTGTTAAATTTGGTCGAACAAATTTATATGGTATATAGTGAAAAAAATCAACAAAGGGCCATAATTCTGTTAAATTTGGTCGCAACAAAAATTTCTTCCTTTACTACCATCTACACATTAAAGCTGTTCATCCCTGGAAGTTTAAGCAAAATCTGCCATCCGGTTTAAGAGGAGTTGCGTTCACAATATTTCTATATGGTATATAGTGAAAAACTTAACAAAGGGCCATAATTCTGTTAAATTTGGTGCAACAAAAATTCCTTCCTTTACTACCATCTACACTTAAGGTTGTTCATCCCTTGGAAGTTTAAGCAAAATCTGCCAACCAGTTTAAGAGGAGTTGCGTTCACAAAATTTCTATATGGTATATGTGAAAAAATCAACAAAGGGCCATAATTCTGTTAAATTTGGCCGAGCAAAAATCCTTCCTTTACTGCCATCTACACATTAAGGTTGTTCATCCCTGGAAGTTTAAGCAAAATCTGCCATCCGGTTTAAGAGGAGTTGCGTTCACAAAATTTCTACATAGTATATAGTGAAAAAATCAACAAAGGGCCATAATTCTGTTAAATTGGTCGCAGCAAAAATTCCTTTCTTTACTACCATCTACACATTAAGTTGTTCATCCCTGGAAGTTTAAGCAAAATCTGCCATCCGGTTTAAGAGGAGTTGCGTTCACAAGATATATAGTGAAAAAAATCAACAAAAGGGCCATAATTCTGTTAAATTTGGTCGCTTGGAAAAAATTCCTTCCTTTACTACCATCTACACATTAAGGTTGTTCATCCCTGGAAGTTTAAGCAAAATCTGCCATCCGGTTTAAGAGGAGTTGCGTTCACAAGATTTCGGGGCGTACGGACGGGCGGGCGGACTGGGACTGACGGACTGGCGGACTGACGGCTGGACGGACGGACGGACGGACAAGTGCAACGCTATATGCACCCCACTTTGTGGGGGGCATAAAAACTGCTGGCCTAATGAGCAACAGAAAAGATGCAGCAATGCAATTGCCAATAACTAGTTAACGTATTCATTCACATCTTTGTAAATTTAAATCTGTAAGCATGATTCTTTTCTTTACTATAATTATAAAATGTGCTATGTCCAGTAAAATTCTGTAATAAATACATGCAAGCATTAATGTCTAAAGTGTTTCAAAACCCACGTCTTTTTAACCGTGCAAAAATATTGATACAATATTTCAGTAATAGCTTTTATATAATGTGTCTGTATTTTTCAAACTTTCCTATCAGTAAATACCAGCATCTGCTGCGGCTGTATAAAGGAAAAATATTACATTATGTACCAATTAAGTAATAAAATCATTAAACTGCGATACTGTCATTTTTAGTCGATCTCTAATTAAGCTAAAAGTTAATTAAGACAATGGTGACACAACGTAACATGTCACACCGTGGCACAATCTGACATCCCGTCACATAAACTACATTTAATACCCCCCATCTCTTTAATTAACACTACCGTAATATCAATTTTATTGAAATGAAAAATTCAAGTTAATTTCATCGCTATCATTTTCAATCCCAGTATCATCTTCACTACTGACATATCAGAGCTTTTTCCTAATGAACTACCGTAAAACCTGTGTGTTCTGTTTGACATCACATTTTTAACATGTTCTACTCCTTCTGTTGTACAACACTGTCACATACATGGGGTTACATGACTTTGTAGCACTGAATAAATTAACGCCAAGTTTTTTTTCTCTCTCTTTTCAATTAATTGGAGCATGCATAAGAAAGTTCAATAATGAAACGTTTTTTGCACTGTGACACCACTGGCCCCTATTTTAAAACTGTAAATAAAGGGCCACCCAAGGATTATCAGGCCATACTGGCTATGTGTTTGATCTATGTCCCTAACACATTGAAGTTTTACTAAAATCTTCGAAACAGTAAGGTTGCTCACCTTTAAAGGCTTATCGAAGTTAGGCTGTTCGAAGTTAGGCTGTTTGTAGTAAGGCTGTTCAAAGTTAGGCTGTCAGTGCAAGACCTATACAATTTATGACAATATCACCTATCATTTCAATGCAATAACAATGGAAAGTTGACACAAATCAAGTACCCCTCCCCTTCCCTCCCCAAAACAAATGCCAATTCTACCACAGTACCAAAACCTATACAGTATACAGTATAATCAAGGACGCTGCGTGAGGGACTTTCGCTATACATCAGCAACCTTTTCATTTATAAATTAAATTGCAATCCATCAAAGTAAAAGCAGAGATTATAATAAAGATTTTATGTGTAAAGCCATATTCTCTATGCTATTAAATTTAATACTGTCACACACACAGAGAACATTCTTGTGTCTTCTTTGGTCCGTCTCCAGAGCGTGCCAGGAATCACATAGTGGATAAAACTGCCGCAAGGTATTGTTGTATTTATAGGTGTGTCTTTTTCAAAGCAGTTTAAAATCCTTTGCTTATACTGCAAAGCACAGTATTTCTTTTTGTAAATTCAAACAGTTCATTTATTATTTATTTGATTATTAATTTATTCACATTCAAGAAACACAACCCCGCAATCTGCTTTAAAGTCATTTTTCAATATAAAAAAGTTCCGGAACTATTTTTTCATTGATTTCTTCCGATCAGCAGCCATAAGGTTTGAACAGGGTTGCCGATACTATATGGTATGATACAGTTGTTTGTTCTTCCCCTTCAACAAAAACACCAATTTCACTTCTCAAACAGACCTGTTTTATAACACACATTATCCTATTTATATTTCAAACAATATACGAATGTAACATTTCATTAGTCAATACCCCGGCTATTATATTCTATGCTTATTAAACTTTGCTGTGGTCCTTTTTCTAGAGAAGATCTCTATGGAATATTTACCGAGTGCTTACCAGTGCATGGTGCATACAGAAATATAAAATATTTGTTTTACATTTTTTTATCGTTTAAAATGCCATTAACTTGTCCGACATTACGCAAGCTGACGACTCATGAACTCAATATATCTCTAATAGAAAAGTTTGAATCACAAAGCATTTATTTCACTAACTTCAGTATGTGAGTTACATTGTAAAGTACATGTTAGTGCCCATCAATACAGTTCTATGGAAAGTGACAGTATTATTTTTAGATTTCATTGTTCATGTGAGATGCAAATTTTAATATTAAAGCCACCTGATCACCTTGAAAATGCATTTACTGACTGCAAAATGATATAACTGTATTCTATTTATTTTAAAACTATTTCTTTACAGAAAAGTGCTGTTTGAAAGTACTACCTATCTTTTCCATTTTATTTTTGAAATAATACTCTGCTATATTTATACCATGTAGATTTGGGTATAGTTTTTTTTGTACAAATAGTGTAAACTCTTTCTTGGTGATAACTGCTTCAATTATTCATAACATCCAAATTAATCATGGGTCTTAAAATCAACTCTTCAGTTTTTAGAAACATACAGGTTTGCAAATAGTCAAAAAAAATGCACTGCCCTATCAAACCTGGGTCCTTCAGTAAAATGATGCTGCGAATTATTTTCAAATGTTTTCAAAAGCAAACAAGAGCTGTCCCTCACAAGTGACGAATGCCCCCGAAAGAGGTGCCTCACAGTCTGTGTCCTCCCATGTGCTCAAAAAGGCTAGTAATTTTAAAATCCTTCCATGCATGACAGAGTAATCATGCAACAGTATTCCATTACTTAAACACTAAGGTGACCTTGACCTTTGAGGTAGGGACTTGGGTCTGCACGCGACACATCCGCTTGATGTGCTAGACATTTGTGCCAAGTTATTTTAAAATCCTTCAAAGCATAATAAAGTTATAGTCCGGACACAAAGTGCATAATACAGGATTCCATTACCTATAAACTCTAAGGTGACCTTGACCTTTGTGGTAGGGAGTGGGTCTTGCCCGCGACACGCCGTCTTGAGTGCTGACATGTGCCAACTATTTTAAAACCTTCAAGGCAGACAAAGTTACAGCCGGACACGAATGTGTGCATATTGCATATATAGAGGAATCCATTACCTTCAAACTCTAAGTGGACCTTGACCTTTGAGCTAGGGACCTGGGTCTTGCACGCGACACGTCTTTTGATGTGCTAGACATTGTGCCAAGTTATTTTAAAACCTTCAAGCAGACAAAGTTACAGTCCGGACACGAATGTGGCATATAGCAATATAGAGGAATCCATTACCTTCAAACTCTAAGATGACCTTGACCTTTGAGCTAGGGACGTGGGTCTTGCACGCGACACGCGCTTGATGTGCTAGACATGGTGCCTAGTTATTTTAAAAATCCTTCAAGCATGACAAAAGTTACAGTCCGGACACGAAGTGTGCATATATAGAGGATTCCATAACCTTCATACCCAAGGTGACCTTCACCTTTGAGGTAGGGATGTGGGTCTTGCACGCGACACCGTCGCCTTGATGTGCTGACAGGTGCCAAGTTATTTTAAAATCCTTCAATGCATGACAAAGTTACAGTCCGGACACGAATTGTAAGTGGGGGGGGGGGGGGGGGGGGGGGGGGGGGGGGGGGGGGGGGGGGGGGGGGGGGGGGGGGGGGGGACAGGACGGACAGACGGGCGGGGGGGGGGGGGGGGGGGGGGGGGGGGGGGGGGGGGATTTTAATATGCCACCCTTCGGGGGCATAAAAAAGAAAATTGACCAATTTTGGATTTCTTACATAATAACCAAAGCAATTTTAGGAGATGTAATGACGTCATTGCGTTTTTCCTTAAGTGCCATTATGAAACAATAAAAATCTAAATGGACACATCACATTTAACACAGTGAAATAAACGCAATTTGACATTGGGAGTCCTATCTCATCCTTTACAATTTTTTTTCATGATTTAACATTATTAGATGTCATGTTCTGCAAAATGATTTCTTCCCATGTCATAAAGTTTCAAAATGGATGTTAACTATCGCTATCATTTGTGTTTGCAATCTATTCATTCTGAACTAAATCACTACAATCATATCTGATAATGATTTTCTTCGATTGCTTTTCTTGGTGAATTTCTCTTCAATTTTTTATCTTCATGCCATTCTTTTTTATGTTTCATGCTTAATATCGCACGTTCTTGCAAGGTACATTTATCCTGTTGGCAGAAAATGATTCCGCCTTTACGGTGACATGCAGATCATGATTATAGCCTTCGTGTTCATGCGGTCTGGTCACGTTCAGCACCGCTCAATCCCTATTCAGCCAGTAAATTCTCACTGAACACACATTTAAACAATAAATGGTACTGTTCAAATTGACTCAAGTCCAGTGTAGAGAATTTAAGGTTAGGGTTAAAATGAGATAAGAGAAATAAAACAATTACTGTCATAGACTGGCTTCTCGGATCATCACACTCAGTGACCCAATACAGTGGCAACCATTTGAGGCCCACATGGAAGATTGGGTCATCCAAATGTGAAGCCTCGTAAAATAAAGACGTTATTATTATTATTATCATTGGGCTAATATTGAGCAGACTAGAGTTAGTCAATTATCAGAGTTAGGCTTAAACTAACTGTTTCATTGCATTCAATGTAATTCAAATAATTAGCATAACGTGATCAAATGTTAAAATTTGAGTTACAGTTACTTACAACATTTCCCATGTACACGGCCAACAACCCGCGTCTGAAAAAAAAAAAACAGACAGGCAATTAAGTTCTGAAAACACAAAAGACAGAATTATTTAAGTTCTGAAAACACAAAAGACAGAATTATCTATAACTTAGAAAAATTATGAATAACAATTACACTTTTTAGCAAAAATTCAAAGAAACAACATGGCATCATGTCGCTCACCTGAGTCACCATGCTTTTGGTACTAAATGACATGTAGGGCAATATAAAAATCTGATGGCATAACATTGTAATAGACTATATACTACACATGGACGATCCCACAATATCAAGGACAGTTTTACTTATTATTCAGGGGCAATAACTCAGGTAACCAAGGTCAATGAAGGAATAGCTATGATCATTGTTGTTACAACTTGTGTGCAAGTTTGGTTGAAATAGAGGGACAGAAATGAGGTTTCAAATATGAAACATGTATGACAACTCTGTCCATACAGGATTTACCCAGTTCATTTTCAATGGTGGGTAGTGAGATTGTGTGACCAATATACACATGTGGCAGACAGGACCACACAATGATGACAAATAGACAGACATCAGACATCCAGTCAGCATTTCTGTTCACCATTGAGCATTTGACACTAAGATAAGCTGACCAGAAATACTTTTTTTTTCAAATGGATCCCTATGTTTCAGAAAACAGTTTAAATCAAAACTGTTATTGAATTGTCTTTCAATTTTCTGATATTAATACGTATGGTATTAAAATAGAGGCAACTAACCGATAAAAAAACAAACAAAAAGCATAAAGATTATATTGAACAGGCGAAATTGCAGTTATATCAAATTTGTTTTTATTGGAATTGCAGTATTCAAACAAGCAATAAAAACAATTATCTCGAAATAAAAGCACCGTTACATCTCATATCTGCAATTTTCATCGAGAAATATGAAAATCAAACAACGAGGATCCAGCCTTATCAATTAACTGAAATAAAATACTAAACAGTAAAGATTTGTAAAATTAAAGCATTAATGATTCTGAAATTGCATGTTTAAGACAGGATAACGATGCTACTGCAATTATGAGTGATTTGCAAAAAAACAAGCGCATGATCACCGGAGAAAATCAACCTGTTCGATATATAATCTACACATCATAAATTGTAATATAAAAACTGGATAACAGACTATATGCCACGATAGTCGGAATGCCTTCCTTGGGACTTAATTAGCTGCCATCTGATACGGCGGCCATTAAGTCGTTACTGGCTTCTAGAATTGTTTACGCGGATTATTACCCATATATAGATAGTAACTTTATCGCCGCATTTATTTTACAATCAAATAAGACCTAAAACAAACTGCTTATCAGAACATAGCAGCTGACTCAACTTTTCTCGACTAGTGATATAAACAAACAACATCCATATAAAGGTTAAGGTATTTCACATATTATATGATCAATAGATTTTCATTCTAACCTTGCAGTTTCTATTGTTAGATGTTTCAACACAATAACGGTTCAAAATCTTGATTATTTTTTTAGCCAAAACTTATTTTCAACATATTTAGTAAAAGTAACCACGACTAAACTTAACTAAAATTATACCTGAAATAACCTAAATATAAATATTGAGTCCAATCTGATGATGATGTTGATGATGATGAACGAGTTACATGTAATTTACTTTTTAATCAGTAGGGAAAATTGTTAATGGCTTTCGCTAGTGATTGAACGAAACAGGCATAAAAACACATATGTCTGTGGGATTTTTTCACAGAAATTTTCTCTGCGGCAAATGCAAAATTCCGAAAATTAGACTAATCTAATTTGTCACTGTTAGTCACATCTGTCTGACAGCTCTCTCACCATTCTCCAGTTTTCAATTATATTTATTACTCCCCTTAGTTCTGTAAGAACTCGTCATGCAATATCCATCATTTTTCTGAGTTAGGGCTATTCATTATATATACAGTGTATTGTTGACATGCCGTAATGGTCATATATCAAATGTAACTAGACATATATATAACACATACATTATTACAATGGATCATGCTGAAATATTATCTACAGTAACGAAAAATTGCCCCTTTCTCAATGCCAAAAATGTATCCTTGCCCCAACCCCATCCCCGTTCTTAAAAACTGCCAATTTGAACATAGACAGGTGAATGTAATATAGCATTTGGCTCACAGGTTAGCGCTTTCAAAATTAAACAAGAACAATTGTAAATATTCGATTTATATTTATTGGAGACAGGTTTAATAATTGGGCCGATGTTAAAACCTACTTTCTCTGTTATCCATTTAAAACTCTATATATAGATTCTTAAGTAACAATTAAATCATATCGCCGTGTTTTTAAGAAATGTGACCAGTCATTCATTAATATAATTATTTTTAAATCAACAGTAGGTTCAGAACTAGTCAGCTTCCTTGTTAAGATATACTTCAACCAACTGCAACAGTCTATCTGCCAGCTAGAAGGTGACCACTTTACGGAAGCTTGACTAAGTGACTAAGGTTCGATCAAGTGCTCATTAATGATTATACTAAACAGTACCCTGAATGCTCTGTAACAATTACTGTCAATTTTTTAATCCGATTTAACTTTTTTTCCATCATCATCATCATCATCATTTGAATAATAATAATAATAATAATAATAATAATAATAATAATAATCATCATCATCATCATCATCATCATCATCATCAACATCATCATTTGAATAATAATAATAATAATTCATAATCATCATTTGAATAATAATAATAAAAATTATAATGATAATAATAATAATAATAATCATCATCATCATCATCATCATCATCATCATCATCATCATCAAAATAAGGCAGACATAAGGCTTTTACTGAATTCAGTTATCATTTGATCTTTATTTTTAATTTCCATATGGGATGATGAATGCATAGATTGCTAGATGCTTCTAAATGCTTCTTCCACATTGTATGATAAAATCTGAACACAAGACTTTATCATTCTGCTTCAAGTTTAAGTTTTAAAATTGTCCTTCAAATTATAACTTCTTCAATTTTCTATTTTTATTGACAGTAATAAACATTGTGCACTAAAAAAAAGTAAACATTCAAAAATAATACAGAGAGATGTTGATTCCAATATTGAAAAGAAAACAAGAAGAAAGTGGAAGTTATGTGAGAAACAAACACTCAGTGAGAAAAACTCGAGGGTGCCGCTGTACAGAAAGCCAACATTTAGATTTGTGAATTACATGTAGTTAGTTAGGACCCATCGACATACAATCACAGTTTGATCTCGACCAAATACTGTTTGTTTTATCTATTTCTTAAAATTACAGCAATTGAGAAAAGTCATGTTGCTTTTTGTATAGCTTGGCCCAAATGGTGACTTCAAGAAAAAAATATTGTAACATTAGTAGTCTAAATTTTTTTTAAAGAAACTAGACCTATCACTTAATGTGATTAATACCCCTGCAAGACTCCTTTGTCAACTGAAGTTTTAAGAAACAGAAAACTTTGTAAAAAAACCCACCTTAAATAGAGTTATGATTCTTTGCAATAACTCTGTGATGAATCAAAATATAGTTATGGTTCTTGTACACGTCACTTCCTCTCATTGTGTTTGATCATTGTATGAAGTTGTACTGAATTCCAACCAGTAGTTTTCAAGTTATCCTCCGGACAAGGAAAAGAAACAAAGGGCAATAACTCTATAAACAGTCAAAATAGAGTTAATGTTCTTGTACATTGCACTTTCTCTCATTGTGTTTGACCATTGCATAAAGTTGTATTGAATTCCAACCAATAGTTTTCAAGTTATGCTCCAGACAAGAAAAATGCAACCGACTGACCGACCACAGGGTGACTCTTATATACCCCCAAAACTTCATTTCGGGGGTATAAAAAAATGTGTTAAAGTGAACCATAAATCTTTCCCTTACAATCATTACTTTTACTTTACCAACTGAGTTTAATCACGGAAGCAGTCTAGTGTGCTAAATAAAGATGCGCCCAGTCTGATAATGATGCGTCCCAGAATTCCTACCTCGACTTCCTCTCCTGTAGAATGGCAATAAAGGAGCCCACAAACGCAGGTAAAAAACTAATGGTGTTCACATAATACAAACGGCCACCAAGCAAACGGCCAGCGAATTTCCTGCAGATAAAGAGAAAAGTAAGTCAATAGAAGTATTAACAACTATTGGAAATGTAGGGGCACCAGCTTAAGGGGAAGTTGGAAGAAGTGAAAATACGCGGAACAATTCTACAAAGGGTAAAATTAAAATCCTGCCGCCACATCTTCTTTTCTAAACTGAGATAAGGGGTCAATCCAAGCTGAAAACTTAACAAACTAATCATGCAGATCTTTCCTCCTAATGATACAAAACCAATGCTGATCCACACAACAAAAATCAAACAACAAAGCATGCACTAACTAGCATTCTCCTGAAGGGTACCATGTAACAATGTATGTAGTTCTTGTATTTTTGTCAGAGCAAAGTCAGTTAATACTATCACAATATAACTACATGCACCACATCTAATAACCACCTCAAACTCTTTTTCTATACTTTGGCAAATGGGAGCGCATTGATAAAAGAAGTCGACACAGTATTTATCTAAAACTGGCATACCAAGATGGTACTCTGTAAGACAACTCAGTGAATGTTGGTCTCAATTTTTGGACTTCACAGAAGGATGTGAATGAAATTCTATGGTTCTAGAAATAGACATATTTATCTATCAACCAGTTTTTCAACTCCTTCACGCCATTCTACAGGAACGACAAGTCCAGGCATAATTGTCCTGTTATCTAGACAGACACTGCCTCACCTCTGTGACCCTCAGATCTAGAAATCTAGACTTCCAAATAAAAGGGAGGATTCTTGAAAAGTGACCTTTGACTCTAAAGCAGAAGGAACAGTTACAAATCAGCAAGCAATGCAACAGGTCGTTTTTCCTGACTAAATATGACAAATAGAACTGAAAGAAAGAATTAAAACTAAATCCCCAAGGAGAAATTAAATTAAGAGTTAATACAAGGATTTTAGAGTAAACTATCTAAGGCAAATTGTAAGTCCAAACAACACCAGGCCAGTATCCATCAAAATGCAATTACTACATGCTAGAACAATGAAAAATAAACATGTTACAGGTGCTATGCTTCAGAAGTATGGGGCTAACAAGTGAACAATAAAACTATAACACTACTGGTAAAAGCTACAGCACTGCAAATAGAATAACATCTTCCGTGAGCTCAATATTTCACTACAATCCATAAAAGAACACTGTTCAGCCAATGGCATAAATAAAAACAAATTTTGAAACTTTTTTATATAAAATAAAGGTTTCCTTATTTGAATCTTTTTAAACGAAACAACTGAAACTGTTCCAAATGGACAATTTGTGTTATTTTTTCAAAGAAATGCATGAGCTTAAGGAATGATATTGTTTCAGAGGAAATACAAGGATAGGATACACCCTATTCATCTAATCTACCTCTCTTTCCTCTCAATGCTTAGGGAAATCCCCGAGGCCGGGGCCCCTAGAATAATTGCACAGGGATAAAAGTAGAACCCTGTTATCTTCCTGAAACAAAATATAAGAATGCATGCAAATGCAAAAATAAAACGTTTAAATTAAAGCACACTATAAATACAGTTAATATAGGTTAAAATAAAGCTTAGTAATTTTAGACATATTTTTCAGCTTAAATTTGTCACTGAGCAGCTAATAATTCTTTGACTAGTTCCCTCTTTAGGCTTAGTAAATTCTGAACATGAATGACATACAAAATGTATATATAGAAGTCCAATTCCTTATTAAAATTTTATTAACTTGGTGCTTTGAGATATATCAAGTGCTGTAAACAGACTGTAAACTGACAGACATTTGCTGTTTGTAAACTGAGATAAATTTGCTGTTGACATTTTGTTACTTGTAAACAGATAAACATTTGCCATTTGTTAACTGACAGACATTTGCTGTTTGTAAACTGATAGAAATTTGCTGTTGAAATTTGCTGTTTGTAAACAGATAAACATTTGATATTTGTAAACTGACAAACATCTGCTGTTTGTAAACTGACAGACATTTGCTGTTTGTAAATTTATAGACATTTGCTGTTTGTAAACTGACAGACATTTGCTGTTTGTAAACCAAAAGAAATTTGCTGTTGACACTTGCTGTTTGTAAACAGAAAAACATTTGATAATTGTAAACTTACAGACATTTGCTGTTTGTAAACCAAAAGAAATTTGCTGTTGACACTTGCTGTTTGTAAACAGAAAAACATTTGGTAATTGTAAACTGACAGAAATTTGCTGTTGAAATTTGCTGTTTGTAAACTGACAGACATTTGCTGTTTGTAAACTGACAGAAATTTGCTGTTGAAATTTGCTGTTTCTAAACTGACAGACATAAAAACTAAGCATTTTTTTAAAACTGACAGACATTTGCTGTTTGTAAACTATACTGAATATTTAAGTTTGCTTCTACATTTAACCTTTGCAATCAGTGTACATCATGATCAGCTTATAAATCTGTGCTATCTAAATTATAACCTTTAGTAGATCGGTCAGTCAGTCTTCAGTGAGCACCCCTCTATGAACAAATTAATAATACTGTCCTAATTGTGAAATGGACAAATTCATTTAAGACATTTAAAAGGTTCAGGTGTAAACAGTGACAACAACACCTACCTCCATAGACAGAAACAAGAAATGAAAAGTGTGCCATTTGTTGTCAGGAAGAACGTGGACCGTAACAGCTCTTGCCAGAATTTCTTCCTAAAATATGCTTTTCCTCGTTTCCGAACAAGCCCAGCAATCTGAAAAAGTAAAAATAGTAAATTTTAGCAACTGTGATGCCTTTTTTCTGCAATATAATTGATTTGTCCAAATGCATTTTGTGCAGCTTGAAGGGACAGTGTACAACTTTTCTTTCAATGTAGCTTTCTGCCATAGAAGTCCAACATGAAATCAATTTTTTTTTAAAGTAATTTTGTCACAGAAATGACCACTCAAGCCAAAGATTGACAAGTTCAATTGCTGTTTCAGGGCTTTTTGCACAGGTCCTACCATATACCATCGTTTAAATGGCCCCCAAGGGTGTTACATTTTTTATCCAGGGGGAAAATGTTCCACACTGAAAGTTTATAATGGGGGGAGCATTTATACAGGGGTATATGGTATATATATTTAAATTAATATGTTGTAACAGAGCTTTAACAAAATAGTATCTCTTTACAGGACCTATATACTGTAAAATTACTAATTTTGGCAGGGGTTTTATTTTGGCTATATTGGCGGTCACCTATGGTAGCGCCAAATCTAAGCACTGTCAATATTAACCACTGCATACTTAAAATATGTGAAACTGCTTATTCAACGAGTCTTTATTGGTACACACGTTGGCATTAATTACCACTGTTTAACCGTTTTCTTGAAAATGTGTAAAACATGTTCCGTGGATTTAAAACTAAAACCATACACTGAAGTTTTTACCTATTGAGTCTCTTTTCTATCCTATACCTTTATCACATTGTTATCACAAGTTAAAGTAAGTTTAGCCAGGCAACCTGGACAATTACACGATAATAACCGTAGTTTACAGTTTTAAGTTTGAGTTAGGCAAGCATAGCTTCCCTTGATTAAGTGTTCAGCATTTTATGTCAAGGTTTTATTTTGGCGGGGGATGTGATTTGTGCCAATTTATGACCCGGTCAATTAAAAACACTTCAAAAAATACCAATATTTGGCACAACAGATTTAAAGCACCATAAAGTATACAATATTTATTTTTCATCAATTATTTATTCCACATAACTTTTGACACTTAACATAAAGTTCAACTGATGTGATAGGGCTTAAAAAAAATGACATTTCTCATGAGATCCTATAATCATGTATTGTGCAAGGTTACATTGTACTTTCTCCATTATACATCATACATACGTCACTTTTTTGCATTTATAAAACCAACATCAAATAAAAATTATTTACGTCAACAATTGGATGACTCACAAACCAGCCTATGGGGAGACATTTGACCATCTGATTCATCAGTTATAAACAACTCAAGAAAACACAACAGCAAAATGAACAGAGAGCTGATTTATGCTCTTCCAATTTTCTACTTCAAAGGACAAACTGACATGCAATTTGACAAATGAAACGAAATCTTTGTACACACAAATGCAGAAGCCAATTCATGTCACAAAATTTATTTTCCAAGATCTTCCAAGATTGGCTCAATAGATCATGTATTTTTACTCAGAATTTCACTCGTAAATCATAATCTGAAATAGAATCGCTTCATATTTTCCCAGAAGATAGCATGAAGGTCTAAGCAAATATTTACTGCTTCAAACTAATAATGTTAAAAGTTCTCAATAAATCATTTTTGATTACAGTTCATTTCATTAACTTGTTTTTAACAAATTGCTTGCAGAGTTTACCAAAGTGCACAAAGATAATTTTTGAAATTTTGCTGTATTAATTTTAGCTTTTTGCGAAATTTTGGGATGAAGATTTGAAGCTAAAGTTAGATCAATAAAAACATAAAAATTTCTCTGAAATGTTATTTTAAGATAAATTGTTTTGACATTGGAAGACCTCTGCAAAAGAGAAGTCATCTATAAATAGAAACCACAGAAACATATTGATATTACATGCATTTTTTATCAGCCATCTAAGCCTTATTTTTAGGAATATATGAGGGAAAGAGCTCTACCAGCAAGGAATAATGGACATTTTAAAGAAAATAAGACTGAATAGATTTTTTTTTATAAAATTCAGTTAAATTTCAACCAAGAATCTGCCATTATGATTAATGACTTGAAGTTGAAGTTACCCAAATCTTGTGCATTATTATACACACCTTCAAATCTTCTAATTGTGCCCTACAATCTTTTAAAGTTTCATGAAGATGATGAATAAATGGCTAAGTCACAACCCTGCTAACAAAGTGTGACCTTCAACTTTCATTGGTGGACCTGTGTCTTGTGTAGGACGGACCTGCCGATTGTGCTCTACATTTCTGTGAATTTTAATTGAAACCTTTTCAACAGTAAGAAAACTAGGGCCTTCATGTAAATCTAGTGCTATAGACTCAACTGTGATTTTGGCCTTTTACAATGGGTACCTGAATTTTATACATCTCATATTTCAACAATGCTTTACAATTGTAGTTTAGTTAAAAATCAAATGCACAGTAACATTTTTTTAACTGAACAAAATTAATGCTACACAGACAGTACAATTTCTTCAATATGCCTGACTTGGCATGTATAAAAAAACTTAAATTGTTATGTCTTCCCATACATGTGCAATGATTAAGTCAAGTCACATGTTGAACTTATGTATAAGAAAGATAGATCGGATTTGTTTACAAAGAAACTCTTTAAAACAATGCTAAATTTCTACAGTGGACTTGCCACTTTGAATCTGGACAGTGTAACAGTTTGCCTTTTTCTTATTAGTACTTTCAGTGCTTTGATTCTTTTAAGTATTAGAAGGGTCTAAGAAAGATACATTTGTTTAGAACAAGTTCAGTATGATATAAACAGCTGCTACATGTACATGTATTACCCGCCCTTTAATCTATTTACGACACAACACCACTTCTCCCTAATGTCCCTCTACTTCTCCCTATTTTGGGTCATGGGAGAAGCCACTTCTCCCTAAATTTTGGTTCTAGCTAGACCCCTGTTTTTGTCAAAGGGGTGCTCAATGAAAATTTACTGACAGTATCTAGTGAACAGAACAGATCATAATCAGGCATGGACATTCATGCACACACATGGTCATAATCTGCACTGGTTGCGAGTTCCAGGCAGACTCACTTGTGACATGCATGGAGGGAATTATCAGAGTGCTCAATGATATACCAGACTTTTTATATTTTATGAAATTTGATAAAGAAATGGATAGTTTGGGACACATGGTTCATTCAATTCGCCTTTGTTTAAATCCGAGCAACCGGATCTTGTTTCATGACACGCTCTCGTTCTACTTCATTCATGACTACCTGTGTAGGCATTAATTAGTCATTAAAATTAGAAGTTATAAACATGCAAACTAGTATGCTGCATGAACATGCATACAGTACTAAAGATATGATACCATAATACTACAGGAGTTATTATAAAGCTGCGTAAAAAGCCATGACGCGTTCATTCGGGCCTCGGAAAAAATACAATATCATGAGATAGCATGCTCCGTACTGCTGAACCTGGTAATTTTAGTTCTTAGTGCATGACAGTGTAGTGTGACAACATGCAGTTAGCTGTCACTTTTATATCACAAAATATGGCATAATAATGTACCAGGTTTCAAGGGATCTTTTAATAATATAAAAGGACGAGTAAATCATTCATTCCTTTAGAGTTCACAGAGTGTTTTACTGTTTACGCCTGAAATGCTTAGTCACTATAAGTTTGAAGCTTGTTAGGCCATGTTCTTCCTCTTGAAATGACCCTGGGATCACAATATGAATTTTACCTTGTATCTTCCTTATAACATAAAATCTGTTGCACTAACAATAGGGGATAAACTTTTTAGGTTTTAATAACAAGAGGGTAATCATGGTCCTATATCGCTCACCCGAGTGAACAGAGAACATCTACAATACATGGTCAGGTCTGCTTACATAATTCCTGGTAATAAAGAAACTATTTGTTCTCTTGAACAACACCGTGTAAGCAATTCTGCAAGAGGACCATCCAAGCATCCAAGTTTGGTTTAAATTAGTGTAATGTTGCGGGGGATGTTCTTAATAAATATTTTCTATTTTAAAAAAAAAAAAAACAAAAAAAAAAAAAAAACCCCAGCGCCATCTTCTGGCTTTTATATCACAGTTAAGGGTTTAATATAAGGTGGTTGTCATGGAACAAAACAGTTTGAGAAATTTTGGCAGAGGGCCATTCCAGGTTTGGTTGAAGTTGGCCAAATTGGCCCTAAAAGAAATGTCGTTAAAAGGGTTTTCTATTTTCATCTCTGGTGGCCATTTTCTGCAGCGGCAGTTAGAGGAATTTTGGTAGAGGACCATCCAAAGAACAATCTTGTTAGGTTTGGTTGAAATTGACCCAGTGGTTAAAGCAAAGATGCAGTGTAAAGTTTTTTCTATTTTTAGCACAGGTGGCCCATTAGCAGCAGTGGAGTGGAATGGTATGAGCAAATTTTGTAGAGGACCATCCAAAGAACAACCATGTTAAGTTTGGTACAAATCTCAAATGTAACGGAAGAGAATGTCTTTTAAAGGTTTTTTTATTGTTACCTCTAGTGGCCATTTTGTGCATCGGACCGCCATGCTTTGAGCTTTTTTTAAGCGGAACGTCTACTCTAAAAATCATTCCTGTGAAGTGTGGTAGGAGCTGGCTAAGTGGTTTCAAAGGTTATCCAGTTTGATAATGGATGACGGACATCAAGTGATCACAATAGTTCACAATGAACACCTTGTGATCAGGGGCATGCAAAACGATCCATATAGTTCAAATTTCATTGACATAGCATAAACAAGAGGGCCAAGATGGCCCTATATCGCTCACCTTGGTACAAGTCCACTTGCCTGGTGGAAGATCACTAGATAATGTTATATACCAAATAAGTTTTCCTATATACGCCTTTGATAAAACAAAGGATGATCCCCCTGGGCAAGGTCAATTTTGACCCAAGGGGCATAATTTGAACAAACTTTAAAGAGGTCTACTAGGCAATGCTACATGCCAAATATCTAAGCTCTTAGGCCTTGTGGTTTCAGAGAAGAAGATTTTTAAAGTTTTTACTATATATTCCTATGCAAAACTAAGTGCCCCCCTGGTGCCCCGGGGTCAATTTTGACCCGGGGGTCATAATTTGAACAGTATTGGTAGAGGTCCACTAGCCAATGCTACATGCCAAATATCTAAGCTCTAGGCCTTGTGGTTTCAGAGAAGAAGATTTTTAAAGTTTTTACTATATAAGCCTATGTAAAACTAAGTGACCCCAGGTGCGGGGTCAATTTTGATCCGGGGCTCATAATTTGAACAATCTTGGTAGAGGTCCACTAGCCAATGCTACATGCCAAATATCTAAGCTCTAGGCCTTGTGGTTTCAGAGAAGAAGATTTTTTAAAGTTTTTCCTATATATTCCTATGCAAAACTAAGTGACCCCCGGGCGGGGTCAATTTTGACCAGGGGCTCATAATTTGAACAATATTGGTAGAGGTCCACTAGCCAATGCTACATGCCAAAAATCTAAGCTCTAGGCCTTGTGGTTTCAGAGAAGAAGATTTTTTAATTTTTTCCTATATATTCCTATGCAAAACTAAGTGACCCCCGGTGCGGGGTCAATTTTGACCCGGGGGTCACAATTTGAACAATCTTGGTAGAGGTCCACTAGACAATGTTACATGCCAAATATCTTAGCTCTAGGCCTTGTGGTTTCAGAGAAGAAGATTTTTAAAGTTTTCCCTATATATTCCTATGCAAAAAGTAAGGGCCCACCCGCGCGGGGTCAATTTTGACCCGGGGGTCATAATTTGAACAATCTTGGTAGAGGTCCACTAGACAATGCTACATGCCAAATATCTAAGCTCTAGGCCTTGTGGTTTCAGAGAAGAAGATTTTTAAAGTTTTTCCTATTTTTTGCCATAGCAACCAGAGTTCTGCATGGAATGGAATTCTTTGAACAATTTTGGTAGAGCTTCATGCAAGGAACATTCCTGCATAGTTTTATCAACATTGGCCTAGAGGTTTCAGAGGAGATGTCATTTGAATCAAAATGTTGACGGACGACGGACAATCATCGATCAGAAAAGCTCACCCTTGCGTAGCCAGGTGAGCTAAAAACAAGAAAGTAGGTCAAGTGACCCTGGGTTTCACCATGTGACCTCAAAAATATTAGTGGTTATCTACTGGTCAAGACCAACCTCACTGTCTAGTCTGACCATCATAGGCTTAATGGTTCTCCAGTAGAGCAGTTTTTTGACAGGGCAAGGGGCCCATGCCCTTAATTTGGGAAAAAAAATAGCTTAGTAGTTTAGCACAGGGGAATAACAATCCCGAGATAAAACAAGAGGGCCATGATGACCCTATATCGCTCACTTGACTACCAATTGCTATAATAAAAGGGGTCATGATTCTAACATAATTCGTAGAGGTCCACTACACAATGCTAAGTAACATTTCAAATATCTATTATCTGCCTGTCGGCCTTGTGTTTTTTCTTAAGTTTTCCCTATATAAGCCTATGTGAAATCAAGTGTTTTCCCCCCTCCCGGGAAGGGTTAATTTTGACCAGGGGGTCATGATTTGAAAAATCTTGGTAAAGGTCCACTAGACAATGCCACATGCTAAATATCTCAGCGCTAGGCCTTGTTGTTTCAGAGAAGAAGATTTTTAAAGTTTTTCCTATATGAGCTTATGTAAAACCAAGTGACCCCCTGGGCGGGTCAATTTTGACCCAGGGATCATTATTTGAACAATCTTGGTACAAGTCTACTAGACAATGCCATATGCTAAATATCTAAGCTCTAGGCTTTGTGGTTTCAGAGAAGAAGATTTTTGAAGTTTTTCCTATATAAGCCTATGTAAAACCAAGTGGCCCCACGGGCAGGGTCAATTTTGACCCGGGGCTCATAATTTGAACAATCTTGGTACAAGTCTACTAGACAATGCCACATGCTAAATATCTAAGCTCTAGGCCTTGTGGTTTCAGAGATAAAGATTTTTAAAGTTTTTCCTATATAAGCCTATGCAAAACTAAGTGACCACCCGTATGGGGTCAATTTTAACCTGGGCTCATAATTTGAACAATCTTGGAAGAGGTCCACTAGAAAATGCTACATGCCAAATATCTAAGCTCTAGTCCTTGTGGTTTCAGAGAAGATTTTTAAAGGTTTTCCTATATCCTTTGCACAGCCGGCATATTTTGTTACACACTCGACAGACATGCATGTGTTTTTGTAAACACTGTACATCGGGTTATGCTACTTTCGGTTTACTGCACGTGTTGTATAGGTCAGCAAATAGATTGAGCTGTAACATGAAAGTAAAATTTCCATTGGCCCACCTACAGAGGTCACGCGCAGGGGTCACCCTGTCTGCTAACCTGCGCATGGACTTCTTTTTTTCTTCTTTTTTTGCTAACGAGAGTTCGATTTTAAGCATTCTCATAAGATGTCAATATACCTAGGTTTGAGTACAACATGTCTGCTTTAATATGTCTATGAAAAAATATTTGCACGCGCTCAAAACACTATCCACAGGGCCTGTACGCGAACGTTGGTAAAACAAACATTTTCAAACCTGGTAAAATTGTGTCCAAGGTCATTTTCAAGGTTGTCTTAAAGTGTCAGCATTTGCCTCAGACGTCCAAGTTTTCAACATTCAGGAGCTGTCGGCATAGCCTTTAAGTTCGTACAGACAAAACATGTTCAATACGGTAACTGTCATTTCTATGGAAGGCCAAACCTGTCTTAACCGCGTATACGGTTTATTACGCTATGGCCGTTCTAAGGATATAAGACTAAGTAAAACTAAGTGACCACCCCCCCGTGCGGGGTCAATTTTGACCCGGGGGTCATAATTTGAACAATCTTGGTAGAGGTCTACTAGACAATGCTACATACCGTATTTCCCCGCTTATAAGACGAGGAAATAAAGTCCCGATTTTTGCCTCAAAGTGGGGTCCTCGTCTTATAAGCGAGGCCACAAGAATCAACCAAAAATAAAAATCAATCCTACATACATTTGTGATGAAATCGGCAATACCGAATGTCGTCCCGCGAGTGTCTATGTGCAGACGACAGTCGAACAATTACCGGTACCGTACATTGGCATATTACGTTATTGTGTTAACTCACCTCCGCTGTCGATCGCAAATGTCGCCATTTGCAATTATTTAAAGAATCTGAAGTTAAACTTTGCGAAAATAAGTGGTGCAGTCATATTTATTTTTTTCCGGTTTGATATAAGCGGCCTAAAATTGATATCTGAATCAAGCGTTTACACAGCGTTTATTGTAAAGAAACCCGATAATCAGTCTAGTCTGTGTATTGTTGATTCGGATATTGATTTTTGTTGACACTTTCGAGACGATAATTGCGTCCGGTAAATACGTGTCATCGGCTGATTAATCAATTTATGAAAACATCTGGCGGCTTGTGTATAATTAGTAAGAGTGCCCAGGATACCCCAAATTAGCGGCAATTAAGTCGTTGTTAAGGAGTGAGAGGCTTAGACAAAAGGCCGAAAGTTTAATTTGTAAAATTCGTCGCGCGGTTGTTTTGTCAACTTTTAATTATAAATACGAAAGTTTGCTTATTTTTTGCAAACATTTTGTGATAACTCCCAAGAAATTGTAACAATGGGAACGAAAAAAAAATTTTTTATTGACTTTATTGCCATCTCGATCCTTTTTTGTCTTTAAACTACGACGTAATTGTCGCTACTTTGGGGGATCCTCGGCACTCTTAATAATTATATACAAGCTGTCATATGTTTTCATAATTGATTAATTAGCCAATGGCACATATTTACGCAATTATCTTTTCAAAGTGTCAAAAAAAAATCAATATCCGAATTGACAATACACAGATTCGTTTATAATACTCAAAAAAATCGGCGATTAAAAAATTAACTTATTAGCTTACAAATCTTACGAACTTGAAGAAAATAAAGTAACTGGGTCATTAAAAAATTGCCTCGTCTTATAAATGAGTCTATTCAAAACCACACAATTTCCATGGCAAAGTAGGGGGGTCGTCTTATAAGCGGATCGCCTTATAGGCGGGGAAATACGGTACCAAATATCTAAGCTCTAGGCCTTGTGGTTTCAGAGAAGAAATTTTTTTAAGTTTTTCCTATTTGTTGCCATAGCAACCAGAGTTCTGCATGGAATGGAATTCTTTGAACAACTTTGATAGAGCTTCATGCAAGGAACATCCCTGCAAAGTTTCATCAACATTGGCCCAGTGGTTTCAGAGGAGATGTCCTTTGAAGGAAATGGTGGACGGACGGACGACAGACCCCGGACGGAAAGCGATCCTAATAGCTCACTCTGGCACTTAGTGCCAGGTGAACTAAAAAACATTAGAGGAAAAACAGTATGATTTGAAAGATCTTTTCTGGGGTGAAGAAGCCTGTAAACGCCTGTCTCATACTATAGATGGAAATAAAGCCCTGTCCAGTTACTGAAAATAACACATCTGACCTTAACTTATGACCTAAATGTCAATCAGGGCCCTCACTCTACTTTGGGGGAAGGGGTCCGCAGCCCTCAGGTGGGGGAATTTTTGCAGCGTTTTTGCCAAAGGGGGAATTTGCCTTAAATGAATAATCTATTATAATAAGAAATATGAACATATATATTTTTATTAAAGCCATGTCTGAGTTCCAACATAGAAGAGCAATTATTGACATTGGAAAACAAAAACGGAAATGCAGGGCTTTTTTCCGAAAATTGGGAAAGGGCCCAGGCTGTCTCAAATTGGGAAATTTTATGCGCGGTGTCACCCAAATATTTTACGCATATTCTCATTCAAATTGGGAAATTTATTAATAAACTTGCTTAACACTTGAGTGCTCCCCCTGTACTTCTGGCAAAATGTGAAGGGTTTCTCTGGCTTTAAAGAGATGTGCTCGAGTCTTATCCCCACAGATATATTTTGTGCAATAATTTATAGATCAAACTAAACAAGTATCCCCCACACAACTACCCCTCTTCAATTATTGAATTTGGTAAACATCTCAAAGATGAAACAAGAGCTGTCAGTAGGACAGCGTGCTCGACTTTTTTAGTGCTTGCCAATAAAACAAAACTTTGACAGTTAAGGGCACACAAGACTTTAACTAGGAATTTCTAAGTACAAATCAAGAAAATTTTTCACAGAGTTATCTTCTTTTGCTTACAGATAGGTCTTACGATGGTACATAAGTACTCCAACTTTCAAAGTAATATCTCAAATGGTTAAGTCAACAAGTGGACAAGAATGAAAATTTTAACTGAGTTTCTAAGTCAAAAAGGGCCATAATTCAAATAAAATCCTTGACAGAATTACCTTCTCCTGCCCATGTTTGGGAATCATGATGGTAAACAAGTATTCCAACTTTCAAATTAATATCTCAAACAGTTCAGTAAAAAAATGGACTGGTACGAAAAACTTAACCAAGATTCTAAGTCGATAAAAGGCCTTAATTTTTAAAACAAATCCCTGAAAGAGTTACCTTCTCTTGCGTACAGATGGGGGTAATGATGTGAAATAGCATTAAAAGTTTCAAAGCAATATCTCAAAGGGTTAAGGCAATAAGTGGATTTTACCCATATTCAATGTATTTTCTAAGTAAAAAAGGGGCATAATTCTGTCAAAAACCTTGACAGAGTTATGTCCTCTTGTCTGTTGATGAAGGTCGTGATGGTAAACAAGTATGGTTAGTTTCAAAGCAATACCTCCAATGGTTTTGAAATAAAGTGAGGTGGTACAATGTACGAAAAACTTAACCAAGCTCAATACACTTTCTAAGTAAAAAAAGGGCCATAATTCTGTCAAAAACCTTGACAGAGTTATGTACTCTTGTCTGTAGATGGAGGTTATGATGGTAAACAAGTATGGTAAGTTTCAAAGCCATACCTCTAATACTTCTGAAATAAAGTGGGGTGGTACGAAAAACTTAACCAAGGTGTGACGCCAACGCCGACGCCGGGGCGAGTAGGATAGCTCCCCTTTTCATAGAAAAGTCGAGCTAAAAACTGTAACATTTGTAATTGTTTTCATGCAATTATTGTGGTTTGTCACGTATTTTCACGACCCTGCTAATTCAAGATTTTCAGGAATATTTGGTCCTTTTTTCGGCGATTTTAGAGAATTTAAATGAAACAAATGGTTTCTTGATATCTTAAAACGCTTAAAACAGGTTAAGGATGATAAATCATACCTTTTTTACAAGTTTTTAGGTAATTATTTTTGTTTGTCACGTATTTTTGCGACCCCGCTTATGCCTGATTTTCGGAAATATTTGCAGATTTTTCAGTGATTTTAGATATTTCAACAGCTTAAAACGAATATCGAGCGTATTTACATTAATCTAAATATATGTACTGAACGTTATCAGACACAATTTTTGGGAATCTTCTTTTATTTTTGCTCCGATTTCTAAGGGGGGAATTTTTATCTGTGGAGGGGGAAAAAACGATACTTTTTCGACGGGGGAAGCAGCCGTAATTCGACGGTAAAAAACAGCTGATTGAGGGCCCTGTCAATAGATGTAACTACTGGTGTTACATAACAAATATCTAAGGTCTAGGCCTTGTTGTTATGAAGAATTTGTTTTAAAAAGTTTAAACAATATAAACCAATGTCACAACAAGTGACCTCCCCCCCCCCCACCTCCAGGCAGAATCAATTTTGAACGTAAGGGTTTTGATTTTAACAATTCTGGTAGAGGTCCAATCGACAATGCTAAGCATTAAATATCTAACTTTTGGCAGTTAAAGACATAACAAGAATCTGTGTATTTACAAAGTGTAAACAAGTGCCATAAGTAACAAGATATTAAGTCAAGAGTTATCTAACTTAATTGTTTGATATATCCCTCAACACATTATACAGCAAAGTTTTAAATTAATTAATAAGAGGTTAATTATTTTGTGCATGACAGTGCCAGTTGCACACAAGTCTTTAACTAGGAAGCCACTCAAGACTGACTCGATAAGCTACAAGCTTTCTTCACAATCGAGCTAAAATAAATACCATAAGTATAAATTGTAACTAGGGGTGTCATGTTTACACGTGTTCACAGAAGCGTTTCGATTAGCAGCGCTAATCGTTTAATAACTTGGGTATCCGTTTACACGTAAAATAACACATACAACAGCTTAGTTAATAACATCTACCTTATTATTGAACCGGGCTATGTACTATAACTTAAAGCCACATGATTGAAAATATATGTATTATATATGGTCGCTGAATTTGTATTCATGTATCGGGGCGATCTTGACGTTTACATACTAGCTAAATGATTACGTATCTAAAACGGCAGACATATTTAAACAGGTATGTAACATTTGTTACAAAGAATACTGTTTTGAACGCAGCATGTATGATGATTTACTGAAACTGAAACGGATCCGTTTCGTTTAGTGATAGACGTGTACACGTTTACCAAATTCCCTATACGTGACACCCCTAATTGTAACTAGGAATCTCTAAGTTCAATACAAATATGTTTTTAACAGAGTTTTCTACTCTTGTTTACAGATGAGTGTCATGATGGTTCATAAGCAGTCTAACCTTCAAAGTAATTTCTCACATGGTTGATTGAATAAGTTGACAAGTAAGAAAAACTTAACTGTGATTCTACGTTGAAAAGGGCCATAATTCGAAAGAAATCCTCAGCCGAGTTACTTTCTCTTACCTACATCTGGGGATCATGATGGTAAACAATTATGGTAATGGGTCATGATGCAAACAAGTATTCCACATTTCAATACTCAATATCTAAGCTCTAAGCCGTGTGGTTTTGGAGAAAAAGATTTTTAAAGTTTTTCCAATAGAAACCTATGTAAAATCAAGTGACCCCGGGCCGGTTCAATTTTTACCCAGGGGTCATGATTTGGACAATTTTGGTAGAGGTCAACTAGACAATGCTACATACTAAATATCTAAGTTTTAGGCCTTGTGGTTTCAGAGAAAAAGATTTTTAAAGTTTTTCCTATTTATTGCCATAGCAACCAGAGTTCTGCATGGAATGGAATTCTTTGACCACTTTTGTAGAGCTTGAAGCCTTCATGCAAGGAGCATCCCTGCCAAGTTTCATCAACATTTGCTGAGTGGTTTCAGAGGAGCTGTAACTTGAAGTAAAAGTTGACTGACGGACGATGGACAATCATCCATCCTAAAAAGGCAGTGGCTAGTAGAGCTGTAACAATACACTTCTGCCTCGATACAATATGAATCATGATTCAAAGGAATGATAATAATATATTATTTTTTGATATGATACAGCAATTAGACAAATTAATTTGTATTAGTTCAGTAATTGTAGAAGTTAATATATTTTGAGTATCTTGAAAATTAAGGAACTTGAAATCATACCTAAAAATTGAATTCCAACTAGCAGTTTTCAAGTTATTCTCCGGACAAGGAAAAGTAACAAAGGGCAATAACTCTGTAATTAGTCAAGATCAAGTTATGGTTCTTTTGCACTGCACTAAGTCTCAATATGCTTGACCATTGATGACGTTGTATTGAATTCCAACCAGTAGTTTTCAAGTTATGCTCCGGACAAGGAAAATGCAACAGACGGACCGACCGCCCAAAATACCAACCAACCACCGGGTGTCTCCCATATACCCCCTAAACTTTGTTTCAGGGATATAATGAAACCTGCACTTTAAACTATTAAAATGAAACAATCTAAAATAAACTGTAAAACACTTCCCATACCGTGATACTCATGTTCACAATAAACTGATTTGACTTTATCTGCCATTTAGAAGACTTCACCAACCAAATATTAAAAGCGACGCTTTGATTAGCTAATTCAGTGTGGTTCAGCCAATGATTGTCTTGATGAGAAAATGCAAGTTGTATCCAGCAATACCACAGACCGATATACACATGGATTGGCAACTCTTGTATTTTCCTACATAACTCTTAGACTACATTTTTGTAGCGAGCTACGAGACTTTGGTGAAGGCCATTTTGAAATGAATCGAGGAAAATTGCTTAAAAGAAATTAGTTGCAACATTTTTAGCTCAATAGTTTATATTTTTATTTCTTTCTGTAATTTTTGTTGTATTCAAATCAGTTTCAATTTTCTTAATACTAAACATGCTAAACTTTTATCGATTTCATTTGTAGGAAATTTGTGAATATACAGGAATTTGTCACTAACAAGAGAAAACAAGATGCTATTCTGATAGATTTTAACACAATGGACACCTTATCAAATTATTGTCAGATGACGTAAATAGATCTGTATGACAAGAAATAGTTAAAAAACATACAGGGCGATTGTGTCAATCAAATTTCCCCAGGCCTTCTTTTTTAAGCAATGTCTAACACCAATGGTGCCTTATCAGAGCTACCGTCGAGTGTGCACAAAGCATCATGGGTAAATTCTTTCCAGGTATCGTTTTATCAATTTTTAGAAGTTGCCAATCCACGTGTATATAAGTCCGTGGCCATACCGAAACTGTACTTCGCTGCTATCACATCAGATATCGAATAGAGGATAGAAACCACAGTGAATTGTGAACCACGGGAAACCTTTACAACTATAGTGTTTCGGTAGTCGGACTATATTTTATTATGTGTTACACAGGCTCATTCTTGTATACATTAGAGTTTCACTGATATCAGATTAATTTTGACTAAAGTGTTTGGAAGTTTGTGCAAAAAAGTATACATCTAATGATCTATCAAAATCAAATATATACTTTGCAAAGCTTTCTCAAAATGTCGGATCCACCATTGAATCATGTTACAACCATGTTTGTGAGGGAGACACTCAAAATCCCCTCAATCCAAAAATGGCATAGTAAGATTCAAATTCTCTTATGGTTTTGAGAACAGTGGGTTGGTACAAAAAACTCAACCTAGCGTAGGCGAGTAGATCTTGAGATAAGTTCACCCTAAAGACAACTAGTTAGTAGGAAGCTGTAAAATATGTTCAAACTCTATCTTTGGCCAGCAATGTACTCTTGCAAATAAAACATGTACCCCACCCACTATTATTCGTAGGCCTGAGTTAACACTACCGCCAATATAAAACGACGTACGAAATATAGGGAGCCATAAATCTTTATGGCCTCTGTTGACACAAGTAGTGCAGTATCAAACGACGCTTTTGTGCATGACGGGGTCCAGGTATGTCCTAATTCGTAGCAAGAATACTGTAGAAGTGTTGGTTTACTGATTGCCACCATTTTGTTGCATTGACGCATGCGCAAAGTATATTATCCAATCAAATTATTTGTGAATAAACAGTGCGTTATTGAAACCAATGTAAACAAACGTTTTGACCTGATTTTACGGACCTTTACCATCGGACCATACACATTGATAACAAACAGCTGATTAAATTCAGGTCATCAATTGTTTCATATTATATCATTGAATTTTTTCAATCAAACGTAGTCAAGAAATAGCACACGATCTTTGATCTACTGTTTTGCGGATAGTTCTCAATGTTACGGCTCTTAGCGGACCCATATGCGGCGCCTTCGAGGACGCTGATGTGACCCAGGCCAGACTCGGTAAAATTATACTCCCAAATGAATGACTGAAAATTAGGAGGGCATCATGACAGAAATATTTATGTTGATACTTGCTGATGTACGTCAGTAGGATGAAGTCGTGGATTTTACAAAATACTAATTAATGTAATGATAAGGACTAATCGTAGGTTATGATAACTCGTGATGAAAAAATTAAGAAATATTGTGAATAATTTATTTTTTTGTCAAATAGTCTACTAACGACTGATTTTAGGATTTTTAAAAATCAATATAAGTATTTGATGTAAATTACTAAATAAAGTAATAAAAGATATAAATAAGGCAAGGATAGCCAACGGTTGGGGTCTCCGCATAATGAGTAACATCTGCCGTAAATTTAATCCCCATTTAAACTAATTTGTAGTTACGGGTACCTGTTTTGAACATTATGTGCTATGTCTCTACATATGATCACAATCAAACACAACACCAATCAACATCCAGACCTAGTTACTCCAACTATGTGAGAAAAGTCTGCATCTTACCGGGTGTTACCTATATAAAGGCAACTTCGCCTTTGCCAAGTGCAAAAGGTTTCATCCACGAATACAAGTTAACATAACTGGTCTAATGGACGGACCTTTATAAAATTTGCTTCAAATCAAGCCAAGCGCAAATGTAAAAGGGATACATGCCAAATAGCACAGATAAATTACAGAATAAAGTAATAGGTTGAACTTGGAACAGTCAGTTACCGAGATCTTGGTAACTGAGGAGTTAATCCGAGTTTGCTGCGTTCCAACCCCATCATCACCTGGTCTCAGCATATCAGATAATTTCAGCATGATAATAAAATATATACCCGCTGATATTCACTAAAGTTCTAACTCGATCCGCAACGTTTCCTATATAAATTTGGAGAAAAAGAATATATACATTGTACTTTCCACGGGCAACACGTGCGGTAAATGACGCATGCGTCTAATCGCATTGCAAGTTTATCATGTAAATTGTCAAACAAAGCTGATGTTGTTCTTTTGCCAATTCAGGAGAGAAGTTTGAATACCGTAAAACAATTCGGCACGCGACAGTATCAAAATTAACGATTCATGAATGTATAAAGTTGACCCCGTTTCAGCAATGCTTAACCCTTTCCATCATGTTGGACTTGCCCATCTTTCATTATGGACATTACCATTAGTTGCTTAAAGGGATTTTCAGTGAAAGTTTACTGACTGGATATAGTGAATAATGCAGATCATGACCAAACTGCACGGATAGTCAGGTTGATCATGATCTGCACTGGTCACAAAGACAGAGCATGGTAAGGTTTAATGAAACCTTCGATGTTTAAAGGTAAATATAAAAAATGCAAAGACCGTCATTTATAAACATATCTAGAAACATTCACAGAACAGAGCAGAACAGGTTAGGGTATAAAATGATCTTACATGATATTTGTCATATATGAGGTAACTGATCGTCAACTTATAACTATCCTAATTTCAACTTGTTTTGTGTTATGTGGTGTATTCCTTATATCGTGTTTGTGATGTCCTTTGCTCACTTCAACGTGACAGGTTCATTTACAACGTTCTGTATCGCCTTCCCCAGCCCGATACATGGGCCAGTATGTTGCAGTATGTACAGTTCGACAATCTATCTCCTAACCTTCATCTTTAGGTTGAATCTTTAAATCATTTATACCTAGATTTTTACAATGGGATCTTCTGACTTCCAATTTGGGCAACACTATTTCCTTATATAGGGGTGTCTTGCAGAATTGTTATCCGAAAATCCTGATCAGACGACATTGTATTTGTTGTCTGCTACGGAACGCAGCTGTTTGGAGAGGTACATATTTTCAAAGACACTGTAGGCACAAATGGGTTAAATCAAGGACCAATTGTATCGGTGCTGAACACCGGATGTGTGGACAAACTAGACACGCTATTGGCATGAATGCATCATCAGATTCGAGCAGTTTCCTCAAAAACAAATTCAAACTGGAGGATTCGTGATATTAACCGGATCCCTAAGTAAAGGAACAGGAAACTGCAGTCACTAAAAGACACAGTCGATTAGAACGGATGCATGTACATGAATTTTATTATTTTACAACTCAAACGTTTAAATGGAACATCTGAATATCTAATGAAATTGTATGTGGTTACATATCGACTTTTCCTGCTAAAGTGTCATCAACTTGTCACCGACTAATTCATGTAAATTATGACATCTTGAAGGAGGTCTGAATCAATAAATCATAAATAGGCAAGTACCCTGAATAGCTCTTGTAAAAGCCACCATTGATTCGAAGGTAGGCATGAAGTGTACTCCAAGTCAAAGCTTATCTACGGGAAGCCAAATTTCTGATGTGCATATTCGTCAAGGTTGATGCAAATGTTTGACAATGTATTTAGTCGGCAAAACGGACGTGCCGGTCACGGCGTGCAGTTTGACATTTTATTGAAATCGAAGCCGCTGATGACTGACTGCTTCCGCCTAATTAGTCTCGAGATATCCTCGGAGATCTCTACAAGGTGTGTATTATTACGACCATTGTAGATTTTCGGATTCATTGGCAGTTTTCCATATGTTTGGCTACCCATCACTTTCTGCTATCGAAAGTAGAATGAAGCTAGAAACGAACCATTCCCATTGTGTGTATTTATGCCCCGCCTCTGTGACCGAGTTGTCACATCTTGATGGTCTCGCTCAGTATGGGTCACCATGAGTTCGAGTCCCGCTACCAACGTGAATCTTTATGACATTGGACAGTTTTGTACGGAGGACGGGGGTCAATGTTCTGATCCTTCCCATGTACGATAGGCTGCTGGGTAAACTGCCCAAGTGCAAATATCTGAAATACAATTAAAACGGATTTTAAATATCTGGTGTCTCAGTTACGTATGGTCAGATGTCACACTGACGTGAAATGATCTTATTATCCGGGCATAATGGGCACAGCAGTTTACTTTGACCATTTTGCCGACTCCTATCTAAAGGAAATACGTGGTCATTGTGAAGCTAATGGAAAATACGTACTTTGGACTGAATTGACAATTTTTTAGTTTATACTAATTTATTTTAGGTCGATTGTGAAACAAGTTCTCCAACTTATATTAATCACTCTCGACACCTCATTCCTGATGGTATCCATCGCCGTGAGGGTATGAGAGAAGAGAAGCCAGTTTCCCTTTTCATGCTGAGCGCCAAGCAAGGGAGCTACTGGTACCATTTTTTACGTCTTTACAATTTTTTTTATTTGAGGAAAAGAGGATATGCCTATATATATATATATATTCTTAGAATGTATGGAGGTAAAGTTATTGGCTAATTTGTTTGACTTTCGCGGACAAACTTCCCTTTTTTTCGAAACACTTATGAACTATTTTTTATACATGCCATTTCAATGACGCCGTGAAGTTTGCAAAGGTAGCTAAGGTACCATGGAGACCGGAACACTTGAACAAACGTATTATTTCAAGTAGATTTCTGCCCTTTTGAAAAAATCTACCCACTGATAGATTAAATCCGTCTGCAAGTCACAAATCGTATCCAAAAAAACAACAAACAACTATTTTCTATAGACCACTCTTTAATGCATAATTATTTGTAAAAATATTTTTATTTTGGAGCGTCCTTGGTAGCTTGTTGAACTTTTAACAGCATGACGTAAACAAATGTTGGACTAAATCAAGCGGAGATAGGCGGTAAAGTATTTCCTGTTTAGGTCACTTGGAACCACTTTTATGCCCGATTTATTTATTCTTTACTCCTAAGTTTAAGACTGTGGACGAATATATGGTGATGACGAATCATTAATCATCTACAGAGTAGGCTGTATATATATGGTACTTACATGTACATGCCAATCGTCCAAAACATGATTTGACTAATGATTTTATACCTTTACCTTTCTCTGACGGTAATTGTAATGAGGACGCTTGTAGGTATCTGGGCTCAACCCCTAACCCCACCCCACCCCACCCCCGCCGAGAAGTTCCGAAAACCCAGATACAAGTAAGAGAAAGTTGCTAGTTTATGAAATTTGGTCCTTGATTCTTTTTTGTATGAAGTCACCATCAAAAAGCCTGTATGCATTGTACTTCTCGAACATCTGCACGTACGCGGAATTCTATTTCCGAAAAGTTGCCCCTTCAACAACCACACCCCTACCTTACAAATCTTAGACCTGAGCAACCGGATACACATTTTAAAGAGTTCTGAACAAGTTTACCCGTACACTTGTTGTAGACGAAAATGATTTATCGCAATGGACGCCGAATCATTGCTTTGTCAACAAATGATTATTTCTCAACCTCTTCAGTCCAGTACTTATAAATATGATTTATGATCAACTGAACGATAACGGAATTCCTGTCGTAGACAGGTGGCTGGTTTCGTTAAATCGCTAATGCTACAATGATGTATCTTACAGTAAACTACTGCGCCTTAAAGAAAAACAATTGATGGTTGGCAGTATATTGAATACATGTAAATACTTTCCGCTTTCCGCTTTTGAGTAATTTTTGGACTCCTGAACCCGGCGGTTGCGGATTCAAAAATCGGCGGCTTATTTTTTTTTCAGCGGAGTATTCTGTAGATCAGCTTCCTGGTAGATAGGCTTGTATATACATGTAGTTTGTATACTGTGGCGAAACAGGGGCAATCTTTTCAGGTGGAACAAAAACAACGTCATACGTCATTGAAATCAACCCTGGGATGGCTCCCGTGACAGCCACGGCGTTTTTTTACGGACGTGGTTCTATTCAGTCAATGCTGTCAACTATTAAAAGAATAAATTTGTTCTTTTTTGATTTTGATCACGTTGTAGCTTACACTTTAATTTTATGAATGTAATCGTTGAAATCATGGCGAGTCGGAGGCTACGGTTCAAGCACAATATTCAAACCAATCGATTGGTTTGGCAAGAAAATGACCATCCTTAACGTGAATATAAAACCACTCAGCTTTTAACCGTTTAAGTAAACAAAATTTGAAATATATTTCAAATGAATGATGAATGAAAAAAAATCTCAGCTTTCAGATTTATTAATTCCTTCTATAATATTTCAAATTATAAAAGCATCGCATTTAGACACAATGTAAAGCGTCAAATTTGAATTTCATGCGTAATTTACGTTTAATGCGAGTTTGCTATATCATATTTTCTATTGTTAATTGATTTATAGATTTATTTATCCTGTCACTTGTCATCCTTTTTTCATTTATTCAATTGATTAAAAAGTTCGTATTTCGGTCCCAAAACAGCCATCGTTTCACATAGTACAAGGAATCAAAAAGCTAAATTGCTTTCAAAACAGTGTTTGTGGAAAAGATTCTCCATTTTCAATTAATATGTTATATTTTTAGACGGCCTTTAACGAGAATTGTATTTAAAACAAGTTTAAAGCGAGCGATGAAATATTTCAACAGGACACGCTTTCTTCGTCTAGTATGAGCAAAGCACCTGTTTGGAAACAAACATATATATCTTTTTAGTATTCAAAGAGACTGTCATTAAAATTGCATAATTTTGTTTGAAAACGTATATATATTCAAACATGTAGGTGTTTTTAACGTCTTTCATAATATGTTTGTTGTATTTATTTGTTTGTAATATTTGTTCATTTCTGTTAAACGGTCGGCAGTTCAATGAATATTGCATTTAAATAGTGAATGTGTCCAAGAAAAGCTTGATAGTTGACGAACAAATGATAACATTATTGATTTTTTCTCTCGATTTTTATCTAGAGTCTTAATTTCAAGTTCAAAGGATATAATTTTGCTGATTTTAAGCATCAATCCCAAAAATCGAGCGATTTTTCCTCGACGTGGATACGCGCAAGAGCTGCAAGTGTCAATGTAAATATAAAAAAAGAGTCCAGGACGTTGGAACGATGATCCCAGTTTTATTGGCATTTTGTGCACGTGCATTGAAATTATTAACATGCGTTCAAACCAGTATCGCGCTCGACGCGTGTTAAGAATAACGAAGTTCAAAACTCCCGGTAGGAACTTGCGCTTCGCCGTGCGTTCGGACATTAAACTTTTGAATATTAAAACGAACGTTGACATTTCAAAAAGATCTTATGTTACGCGTTATCAGATGTCAACCATTGGAGTGCGCATAGGTTGCATGTGCGTTACTTTTTGCAAATATTTATTAGCACTTTGTCCGCAAAAACACACGCATTTCTTGCCATTCTGGGAAGACTTATATATAACTATTAAACAGAATAGCTGTTATATCGGCACAAAACAACATTTATTATTATTATTAAGGCTCACAAATATCTTAAGAAGTCTGTTTTTCTTTTCTTTTTTGCTTCATTTTGTTTCGCATTTACATGACCATTACAGATAGCCTGCCGAAAAAATGTCTCCTGCGCTGACATGTAACGAGCAAAAAAATACATTCAGCTGATGATCACTACGAAAACGCAAAAAAGGAAGGACTTTTACTAATACTGTCCTTAAATAACCTTATTTTTGTTTTCTGATCCGCGGTACGATAACAATACAGGACTGTCATTATTCGGTCATAAATTAGACATAAAGGGACCATTAAGTTGCGCTGCATGAAGACCAACACTGGTGAATTACAGATCACAGTTGGAAATAAATGTCCTCGCGCAGACGACTTTCCGACTTTTGTTTGGTCTCTTATGCCTTCATAATGATTATGAATAATAATGATAACTACAAAAAATATTAGCGGCATTATTCATCGAGGAGATTCCTTCCAATAAAAAAAACAAACAAGATTTTACCCATGAGGCCTTGAACATGGATACAATACAATACAACACAAGATGTACAAGTAAAGGCAAGTAAAGGCAAGTAAAGGCAAGTAAATGAACTTGTTTGGAAGGAATCCTATAACCAGCTAACAGTTACTAGGATATAAAACAAATTATATACTTGACGTTGGACACATATAAAACTGCCATATAATGAATTATATTCATGTCTTCCGTCGTCTTCTGTCCTCGCTACATGTCAGAGAAACTGTTGGTTGTTCACTAAAAGGAATTGGATCTTCATACATTTTTTCATTAGCAATAAAAAAACCTGTCTAAAGCTTTGACGACTACTTTTTTCAGATTCTGTTTCAAACTTATACCAGAGTGATCACATTTTCACTCGCGCTTCGCTAAAATTATGTCACTTTTCGTTGAGATATACTTCATATCCACTCAAAACAAACAAATATCCTCTATATACAGTACCCCCAGCAAAGTGTCCTCACGTCTGTATATAAGATTAAGTGATGCTTGCTTTGCACGTGCTATAATTGACAGTTCAAAGAGTGCTGAAATGATTTATGCTGTTGATCTGAAAATCTATATAGCAAACAAAATGTCAAAAACTCGTTTCATACTACGATTTATTTAGAATTTTTATTTGCAATATCATTTCAATAATTTGAAAATAGGGTTTTTTTTGTTTTTGTTTTGTTTTTGGAAAAGGAGTATTTTTTGGCTTCAGCTCGTATTGTATTTGCTACATAATGTGGATGTGCAAAATTGTCCATTTTTGTATCACCTAATGTCTCTTGAAAAATGTCCTTTGAACATATCCACGAAATAAAGAGCGACTTCTGACCTCTTGTTCGAAATTTTCATCATCGTTAAAATAAATGACATTGGAAAGTCAGACAATTTTGTCTGTGACGGTTTCGTCAACGTTACAAACAATTTAATTAAATAACGAAAGAATTTAATGTTTTAAAAAACTTTTTGATGGCAGTGTCGGTATCGACTTTGCCGTTTGGTCCCCGGGGGTTACTCGGGATGATGAAGCTGTCATAGTTATAATGTAGTGATTTAACGCTAAATTATAAAATAAATTAATAATCTTAGATCAACATCGCCTCCCTTTGGGATTTCACTCACTGATAACACCAAAATTTCACATTTTCTTTTATCCGAACATCAGCGCCTATCCGAGAGGGACCACTTTTTAATGCGCGCCATTTTGATTGTAATGTCGAAATGCCAATCAGCATTTATTATTAATGAAGATACTGGTATCATCGGTTTATAATCAATTGTCATGGGATACTATATGGCCAGGAGTTTTATGGGTTTAATGCGCCACTGGTCTGCACAAGCTTAATCTGTTTTATTCAAATATTGCCTGAAGCAATAGGTTCGAAACAGTTCAAATGTCTATAGTTTTAGAGCAAAACTAATGTCACAGCCATGAACTTTAAAATACAATTGGTCACAGTTCCTTGATGCTCCTTGTATATTCCATTAGTAAAACACCTAAAATATATGTTTAAGATTGTTTCCACATCAAATATGCACGTGCAATTTATTCTGTGACACTAAGGAGATATAGTGAAAAGTTTTCTAACTGAACCGTTGCTGAACACCCATCAACCACCAGAACACATTTTCGCAGTCGGAGCGATTGATATAAAGCAAATCAAAATTGCATCATTTCAAAGAATCGGTTAAAATTAAACAATACTTTTAAGAACTGCTGTTCTATACCGTAGAATGTATATGAAAAATGAAATGTATTTTTAAACATAAAACTGATGTCACCTCAACATTTTGTGCACACCCTTTCCGTGAAACAAGAGGGCCATGATGACCCTATATCGCTCTCCTGAGTATCATTGCACTTTAAAACAAGAAAGTAAGTCAAACGGTTATAATCAAATTTTGGAAATTAGTTTGCAAAACTGCACAATTACTCTCAATTTCATCTCTCTAGATTGAAAAACAAAAACTAGACCAAAGATCAAGGCCATCCGAGGTCAAAGTTGGCAAATGCATTAAATACTGCACAAATGGTTAAAATTCCATGTAGCTTCAAAAGCAAGGAAGCAGGTCAGTAGGTCGAGGCCAGGCAAAGTCGAAATTGAAATCTACATGCAAAACTATTCATACAGTCCAAAATTCATTGCTGTAGCTTCAAAAACAAAAAAGTAGGTCAGTAGTCTAATGTCAAGGTCAAGGTCAGCTAATGTTAAAGTTGATATCTACATGCAAAACTGTATACATTGTCCAATTTTCATTGACGTAGCTTAAAAACAAAAAGTAGCTAAGTAGGTCAAGGCCAGCCAAGGTCAAAGTTGTAATCTGCATGCAAAACTTTCCATATACTTCAAATTTCATTGTTGTAGCTTATAACAAGAATGTCAATCGACCCCGGGTCTAGGCCACCTTGGACCTAAGGGGGTACTCTTGGTAAAGGACCACTAGGCAATGCTCTAAGCGCAATGTCTAACCTCTGGTTCTTGTGGTCTGAGACCAGTTATTTTTAAAGATGTTCAAAGGAAGGTCAAAAGGATAACCTCACAAGGTCTGTCTGGTGAATATGTCAGGGCGTATGGACGACGGACATCCAACGATTTTAAAGGCTCACCATGAGCCTTACGTGGATAGCTGCACTAATGTAACTTACCCTTGGATAACTGCACTGATATAACTTACCCTTGGCTAGCTGCATTGATATAACTTTCCCTTGAATAGCTGCACTGATATAACTTACCCTTGGATAGCTGCACTGATATAACTTGCCCTTGGATAGCTGCACTGATATAACTTACCATTGAATAGCTGCATTGATATAACTTACCCTTGGATAGCTGCACTGATATAACTTACCCTTGGATAGCTGCAATGATATAACTTACCCTTGGATAGCTGCACTAATATAACTTGCCCTTGGATAGCTGCACTGATATAACTTACCATTGAATAGCTGCATTGATATAACTTACCCTTGGATAGCTGCACTGATATAACTTACCCTTGGATAGCTGCACTGATATAACTTGCCCTTGGATAGCTGCAACGATATAACTTACCCTTGGATAGCTGCAATGATATAACTTACCCTTGGATAGCTGCATTGATATAACTTACCCTTGAATAGCTGCACTGATATAACTTACCCTTGGATAGCTGCATTGATATAACTTACCCTTGAATAGCTGCAATGATATAACTTACCCTTGGATAGCTGCATTGATATAACTTACCCTTGAATAGCTGCAATGATATAACTTACCCTTGGATAGCTGCATTGATATAACTTACCCTTGAATAGCTGCACTGATATAACTTACCCTTGGATAGCTGCATTGATATAAATTACCCTTGGATAGCTGCATTGATATAACTTACCCTTGGATAGCTGCAATGATACAACTTACCCTTGGATAGCTGCAATGATACAACTTACCCTTGGATAGCTGCAATGATACAACTTACCCTTGGATAGCTGCACTGATATAACTTGCCCTTGGATAGCTGCACTGATATAACTTACCATTGAATAGCTGCATTGATATAACTTACCCTTGGATAGCTGCATTGATATAACTTGCCCTTGGATAGCTGCGTTGATATAACTTGCCCTTGGATAGCTGCATTGATATAACTTGCCCTTGGATAGCTGCATTGATATAACTTACCCTTGGATAGCTGCAATGATATAACTTACCCTTGGATAGCTGCATTGATATAACTTGCCCTTGGATAGCTGCACTGATATAACTTACCCTTGGATAGCTGCATTGATATAACTTACCCTTGGATAGCTGCATTGATATAACTTACCCTTGGATAGCTGCAATGATACAACTTACCCTTGGATAGCTGCAATGATACAACTTACCCTTGGATAGCTGCAATGATACAACTTACCCTTGGATAGCTGCACTGATATAACTTACCATTGGATAGCTGCACTGATATAACTTGCCCTTGGATAGCTGCACTGATATAACTTACCATTGAATAGCTGCATTGATATAACTTACCCTTGGATAGCTGCATTGATATAACTTGCCCTTGGATAGCTGCATTGATATAACTTGCCCTTGGATAGCTGCATTGATATAACTTGCCCTTGGATAGCTGCATTGATATAACTTACCCTTGGATAGCTGCAATGATATAACTTACCCTTGGATAGCTGCATTGATATAACTTGCCCTTGGATAGCTGCACTGATATAACTTACCCTTGGATAGCTGCATTG
This sequence comes from Saxidomus purpurata, assembly GCA_022818135.1. Taxonomy (NCBI): domain Eukaryota; kingdom Metazoa; phylum Mollusca; class Bivalvia; order Venerida; family Veneridae; genus Saxidomus; species Saxidomus purpurata. The sequence continues at coordinate 5,001,466 of JAFMSR010000003.1, read as the reverse complement.
ATATAACTTACCCTTGGATAGCTGCATTGATATAACTTACCCTTGGATAGCTGCAATGATACAACTTACCCTTGGATAGCTGCAATGATACAACTTACCCTTGGATAGCTGCAATGATACAACTTACCATTGGATAGCTGCACTGATATAACTTACCCTTCGGTAGCTGCACGGATACAGTTGTAAAACTTAAATTCTGCTTCCTTATCCACTACCGAACTACGACAAAAGTATTCCTTTAATTCTGTTATATCATGTCTGTATATTAAATTCTGATTGCATTATATAAATAGAATAGTGATGCAGCAGACTCTGGTGCAGTTATTTTAATGCCGTAGAACGCCGATTTACAGTTATGAAAAAGCAGTTTCGTGCATTTGTAGCAATAAATCTTATTATTCAGCAAATATTACAAGAATATAAGAGGTTAATACCCAATAAGCATCAGCACCGCGAGGGATCATTTATTAATCATTGGCTTTCCAACAAGCCTTCTTAACGAGAAAAATAAAAAGAATGTTCCCGCCTTACTCTTTAATAGCAATTACGGCGTTGATGGTAAAGATGCGGAATTATTGACTTAATGAGGCGTTAACCATTCACCTGAGTTGAGCTGTCAATCTTCATTTAAAAAGGTAAGACAGAAAAACACACGAATAAAACATGCATTTATTAACGCTAATTTAAATTTTATTCTTTATTTACATTGATTTTCTTCCTGGTGTGTACCTTAATGATTTGACAGGTTTCCTCCGTGCTTTCTTAAAATGAATTCGTTTTTCCACAATTTTGTGTCAATGCCCCTTGGTATTTTGCATATAGGTAATAAACTTAAAGAGCACTACTAAAATAACATTGTAAACATTAAATTTACCAGAGCACAGACAAAACAATTTAAAAATGAATAAATTTGTTTTGGAGTTGTACGATAAGAGGTCTGGTTCAAAAGACGTTTTTGGTACATGTGTACTTAAAGTTTTTCAAGACATTATTCTATTCGTGACAGTAAATGATCTAAAACGCATTTGCATATGAAGCATGGATTAGATACATCCAGAAATACGAATTCATATGAGTATGGTATATAAAAATGAAACGTCAACACACGTAAAAAGATCGGAAGTTAGATTTGAATATTGTGTGACTTTTTTTTAGACATATCAAGCGGTTTTCTCTGTGATATGACATCAAAGATTCCGGTAAGTGTATAAGATAAAATACATTCCCTGAGCATCATCAAACTCACCAACAGGAAGACTTATACACAGAAGTAAAACTCTTCCAACTATGAGTAAAGGCAACAGAAAAGGCAGCAGAAAAGGTACATACCACTGCTTTAATGATTAACAAAATAAAGGCATTTTTGCCAAGTGACAAAGGACAAAGCAAACACAGTCTAAACGCACATAAAGAGTAAACTCTGTTTATAACGAGCTCATTGGGACCATTTTAATTTGTTCTTTATATCCGGAGTTTGTTATATCCATATATCATTTAATATAAAATAAGGAAAGAAAAAAACTCGGGCAGAGAAAGTTTGTTCCTTATAACCGGAATTTCGCTATATCCGGAGTCGTTATATACGGAGTTTACTGTATGTTGAATACGAAGTTACCGCATTAGAATGGTGGTCAGTTACCTGAAATATTGGTAACTGAGGGTTTAAACCGGTGTGCAGCACGCCAACATCTCTCAACCTCAGAAAAAAATATTTAAATAAAATACAGCCATGCTAAGTTAAGTTCTAACATTAGCAAAGCAGTACCTGAACATAAAATGAAACAAATTAAAAAAAACAAAAAACAAACAATGAGGTCAACTGATTACTGAATAACCTTTCTGAAGTCATAGTATCAAGAACCTTACTTTTAAGGGTACATTTATATTTTCATTTTTTTATTTATACTATTTTTTAAATTCTCGATTGCGAAACAAGTTCTTACAACTTAGATTAATCGCTCTTGAGACTCATTCCATATGCATCAACATCGAAGAGAGAGAGGCAAAATGGAATTATTTGTATCTTGCCTAAGGACAGTTGCCGACATGGCTATGGTAGGGATCGAACCCGGGGCCCTTCGATCCTGCGCCTCCACTTTAGGGTACGAGTACTAGCAAGTGCGGAAACATCCCGAGAACAAAGAAGTCTTTAGTCTTTGAAGTACTTTCTAAACACTGTCAGCAAATGGTCTTTAAATCACTAAATATTTGCCGAGTTTTGTAAGCAAATCTAACAATTTCGTGAAAAGTTTTTACTGGATTTTATTTGACATTGTCATATTTTGTTTGACGTGTACAGCTGTATAATTAAATATTTTACAGAAAATGAGATTCGTGTGAATAAGAAACAAAGTAAAGCCGTCAGTAAGTCGGGAAAAAATCTAGTAGTGAAACACTGTACAGGGCAACGGTACATAACAGACAGTTCATGTTTATAATGAAACATTTAACCTAGATTGAAAACTGTTAAAATTTTGATGACTACAGTAAACTCCGTGCATGACGAACTTCTCAGGACCGTTAAAATGTGTTCGTTATATCCAGAGTATGTTATATCCATATAGAATGGTGATAGAAAATAAAGAAGAGAAAAAATCGGACAGAAAGTATTTTGCTTATATCCGGAATTTCGCTAAATCCGGAGTCGTTATATTCGGAGTTTACTGTAGTCATCATAACCCTCGGGGAAGGAGGCAGACTTTGTATGGATTTCTTACATTTATTTAAAAAAATTGCTCTCTAATGAACTTAAATATTTTAGATGTGTTAGTAATTGAGCCGCTGCTGAAACTGTCGCAAGCTCAGTTATTGCCATGTTCAAGTCTTGGTGACATTGGCTGTATAGAATCCGTTGTCACAATCATATACGGTCCACGACAATTTATGCCATTTGACGTACTTTAATTTATTGTGTGCTTAATTTAATCCAGTGTGCTTCTGCCTACAATCAACAACTTACATTTTAGCATGTTACTTATTTATTTAGTCACTGTATTTTATTTCAGTTTCTTTGTTTACGTTTTATAATATTCAGTTTCAAACAGAGAGACCATTTCCACATGGCGGCCAAAATAGTTTAAACACGAAATATGTTCAGTACATCTGCGACTTTCAAGCGATTCCGTATCATTTTATTTTATCTTGATTCTAAAACTAACTTCCTTTTACCATTAAACATGCAGTGGCAGTTGCATTGTGGTTTCTTCATGCAGTTTCATAGCTTTACCAAACTCCACAGCTACCTTTTCCTTCCGCCTATTTTAACTGACATAAATAATCAAAAATGGCACAATGAGCAATCTCCCAAACAGGAAATTCACAGAAAAAAAAACATATTACAATAAAACTGAGTCACAATGTCTGATGAATCTATGCCACAGAAGGATACATATTGTTTACGGAGAATCTAGTACTTCGTAAAATCGTTTGTTCGAGGGAGCAATAGATAGTTCGGAACCGATGTTCGAAACCTCGGGTCCATGGAATTTTCTTCATCATTGAGATTGTCGTTTCTATGTGTCTTTCTGTTTTATATATATTCTGCACGTATGGGATAAAACTGTACAGAAGTGTTACTGAACTTATCACAGAAAAACCATCATCAAACTGTCAGCGAACGTATTTCATTCTAGATTTAAATCTTAAAACTGTTCTTAAAATGCGATTATCTTGCTGAAATATTTTGCAAAACACGACCCAAACAGTAACCAGATTTCTGTTAAAACTTAGTCAGAAAGAAGGAATCACGCCAGGCGAAGTTCTGGTGTATGTTCTATGCGTTTTAGGAACTCTTTTCTTGACATTTATGTTCCAGCAGACCAGATATGTAATCTGATTTCTTGGAGAAAGAAAATATTTTTCGCGATTACAGCGTAGCTCGCTCAAATGTTCTATCACGGCTTTACTACATAAATACTAGTGAAAGAAAAATAAGGATAGTTAGCCGATTCAGGGAAAACATTTAGAATGTCAGCTAAAATGTTTCGACCGAGCGTTGCGTATGGTTTCCTTACATACCTTATTACAAAATGAAAGCGAAATTCTTTCGTACTTTTTGTCACATGTAACATTGCAAATAAAATACACTTTAAGATAAACGATCTGTAAAACCATAATAATAGCGAACAATAAACCCTGACGGACTTTGTTGTTTACTGGCATTTCATCATCAATTTTCAAGTACATTTTTGAACATGTAAAATCATTAAGAAATACATGTACCTTTTAGTGGTATCAAATTTATCTCAGTTTTGAATATTGCCAAATCGTAGGAAAGTGCCCTAAGGCACCGTGATTAGCTTCAAACAATACTGCAATAGAAAATGTCCCAGAAAGTGTAGTCACTGCAAATGTACAGTAACAAAACCCATTAACAGACGAAATGCCATTCCCGTGTATGAATTTCCAGGTTAAATGCGGACAAAAAATTAAACTGGAACAGTAGGAGGAGTTGCGCTGTAACACCACTAATTGCCACTGTGGCTGTCAGGTATAGAACACAACGCATGGGCAGACGCTGCGACTAATGGATTCTGCATGTGGCATCTACAGAGAGTGCCAAAGTTTGCTTAACCTTCCTTTTTAACAGACAGTTATTAATACTGTTCATAATCAGCCCCAACTGAGAACGAACATTTTATGAGGATTTGCCTGCATTTGCATTCTGTATTTTGAATGCATGACAAATGCGTTTTTTTCCCCTCATAATCCTGTACCAAGATCTCGAAAAAATCTTGGTAGAGTTAAGTCGGATTCGAAACTAAATGTACTGCCTGTAATGTCGGTGTAGTGAAATCCAAACCGATTTAATAAATCTTTGGGCTGAGTATAAATTAACATAAACGGATAAATTATTAGAAATACAAAACAATGGCTGGAAATCTTGTTAGCTAATGTCTGCCAAACATTCCTTTGTGCTTGAAGACATTTCTGAGAAATTTCTGTATTTTATGTCTTATGAATACGCTTAGGGGTCGTTTGAACTTTTTGTCATCTGTACTGATTACCTGACTTTTTTATCCCCATCCCAGCTATACAATTAGAGATATACAGTTCAATCTCTGAACAAATCCCACTTCAATTAATAAAAGCGTAGCGACATTTGTTGACAGTTGGTCTTCAATATCCACAGGTATATACACTATATACGCATAGTGCTTTTGAAAGATTTTTTCATGCTGGTTTTCCGATGGTGGTCGTGTTTTGGAGGTGGTCGTTCACACAGGTTTGATGGTACTGCCATTTAGTTTAGGGTACTTCATTTGCCCCGGAGTATTAGTCAGAGCTCATGTCAGTTCTTGAAATATATTAGATTAAAGTAATATTGTTACATTTTACAAAATATTCTCATGGAATTCGACAACAAATTAGAGAACCACGAATTTTACAAATTATCTGAAACTCAATTATTATCATAAATGGTTATCATTTTCCCAGAATTGACAAGAATTAAAAATAATGTCTGTTATTTTCTTGATCGTGAAACCCTGAATTTGATCATTTCACCATTTAAAATCATTCACATTCTGTGAATATGACAATGACTGATTATATTTGTTCCGTACTTCGTTCATTGCAATATTACACGTGCACGAAAGTTAGAGGTATATATGTAGGACCATTTTTTTTTGTCCAGCATACAATTTACACACCGTGCAGAATGGCATCTCATTTATTTACACAACACAGTCACATATTTTTACATTTTCTGTGAAATTTGTGATTCTGTCTGTTAACCCCTTGTTGGTCAAACACATATGTATGCCACATGTGAAAATGTAAAGAATATGATCCTGTTTCTTCACAAGTGTGTGAAAAATGCTATTTGTGAAAAAATATGGTCCTGCATATTCTTGTACCATGAGTGTTATGAATTAAGGCTAAAGTCAAATAATATTCTATCTGTTATTAAATATTTCTGCGATAGCATAGTTTGGTACTGATATATTTACACGTAAAACACGATCATATTATTATTGCACAACTCGGAAATATAATTACTAGCACACGAAAAATAAATACAAATATTTATGCGGCATCACACGTTGAATACCCAGTGTAAGAAACAGTAAACATCGCTGCAAAGGAGACAACATGACTATTCAAGCAAGCTTTAATATATTTTATAGAGCCCGTCTCTAGTCGGCATAGTATTAAACATTAACTACCTTTAAAAAAGATAGTCGGCGCAATTCTTAGTATATATATAGGTCCGTGGATAAATGAAGAAATTTGTAAATATCGTATTACAAATCAAGAAAAATGACTATAAAAGACAGAAAAACAAATACTGCCGACCGAAAACAACTTGTTTTTCTAAAGACAATATTTTATCGCTAGTATATACTGATTGATTATTCACTATTTACATATTCCTTCATTTAGTTAAAACTAAGATTATAAATTATACATTAAGTTGTTTTCGGTCTGCATAAACTGCTTTTCGGTCCCTTTTCAGTATTTTTCGGGTGCTTTCGGTCATTCTATGCACCCGGTTTTATCCAATCAGAAGGTGCCTTACAGCTTAAATTCCTCATTTCAAAAATGTTATACATTCTACTCGTCATTTCACTGGCGGTTGAAGAGTTCCAAACTTCCGGTCAAAAGCGAGCTTAATACGGCTGCGCCAAAAAAAGACCAGCTATGGCGAATCCCGTGCACGTGCAGTGTTACACCTGTCGAGTTCTTACCCATGAAAACCATAGTTTCCATAAATGTTTTTTTCTTTAAAAATATGAATATCTATCGTTATACATTTACGATACATCATCATTTTCGATGGTTAAAATATCAAAGGACTAACAGAGACACGTGATTAGCTATCTGCACGTCAAACTAGCTATCTCCACGTCAAACTATTGCTATGTCTACGTGTGTCTATCTGAAAACGAGGCGCTGCCAAAATGATAAGGATGAAATATTAGCAGAATTTTCTGAATTTTTAAATTATCTTGAAAATTTGAATGTTTTATGCCAACTGTTTACCACAATAAAAATATGAGCTGTAAGTTTTCTGACTAGGTACAGATAAATAACGCTATAAATAACTCTTCGGGTGTCAACAAATCCATTTATCATGGCGAAAAAAATCATTATGCCATAGAGAAGAAACATTTAAAGCATATCTTGCACTGACTAATATTCCGTTGAACGATTGATGGACTGTTATACGAAATTTACTTATTGCAAAAATATCGGATTTTATGATACAACATGTCTGGTGCACATCGCTTTTCGAGGAATTTTGGATTTAAGTCAAATATATTTCAATTGATTTTGGAAAATAATGAATTTATAATTTCAAGAACGTGTTCCTCTTTTAAATAAATTTGCGTGGGGAAAAGAATGCAGGCTGCCATTGTTTTGCGTTCCGGTATCACCCTTTTACAAACTTTTCGGGTGCACTGTCCCGCCTTACACATGGCTTTGTCAACCCAGAGGCTCGCGCCATTCACATAGAAGTTGACACGAAACTTTGTTAACATGACTTAAACGTTTATACTACCGTTTCTAATTTAAAAACAACTAAAAGGCGTTAATTTAGAGCTTTGATTATTTAAGTTACAAATACAAGAGGACACAGAACACAGTTCTGTGTAAAAACCATTCGTTAGTGCACCTAAATTTTGGCAAGGCTAGATGCATTGTTAAGATACCTTATTACGAGTATTGTACATGCTTATAATTTACTTTTAAACAGTTGTTATTATGTAACAAAGGAAAACATAGTACATTTTGTTATAGATCTGTGCCACTGCACTTCCTGTTGAATGTTTATATCATGCCCTCCAAAAACCTTGTCTGGTAAAAACACTACCAGCTTAATCAATGTTTCTAAGCCAATATACGTACAAAAGACCCACCTGGAAAAAGGTTAATGAAGCTTAAAATGTAAAATTAAACGATTATCTGAACATTACCCCGTATCCATCATCGTACCAATGGTTTAAATCTGGAATCCATAATTGAGAAATGACAATATATTGTAAGCTATTGTCGCAGGACATGATTCCCATTGATTGGTTCGCGCCGATCGATGGTAGAAATCCTAGAATCGGATCTAGCACCATTCTAGAAGCGATTGTCTCACGGTAAAATACATTAGTTTGATTTGATTAGCCGTAGGCTATTTAGATTTTTTTCAGTTTAGACAATTATACCTCCATATGACAGAATACCTCTTAATTGGATTTTGATGGAAATTTCACAATAATTTTGAACGAAAACAGCAGAATACCTGCTTCAAAATGTCATAGCACAACAATGTCTAAATGGTTTTCATGAAGTCCGGAATGTTCATCATCTCTGTAATGTGACAATTAACAACACGATATTGGGTGGAATTTAGAATGTTCCTATTGAAAATGAAAATAATTCTCTGTTTACTAAGTCTTTGTGGATCATGGCAGCGTTCGTTATAAAGTGCTCAGAGCTTAGGGGAATGGTTATTTCAGAATTTCCGGAGCTGTATAGCTGCAAATAAGCGACAGGTACCCGTTGTTAAACTGGACCTAAGGACGTCAAAATATTATTTTCGTAACCCTTTTTAATCTGATAAATGTTTAACTTTTTTCCCAACAATAGGCGTTATTTGCACAAACAAAAACTTCAAATTTCACCAGTCTGAAATGACATTGAAAGAAAGCTTCCCTGACCTTCTCTGACTTAAGTCTGTCATTAACATGTAACAGACAGAACCTAACAATCAACTAATACTCTCCAATTAGATTTTTCAACCATTTCTATTCTGAACCTTTAACCAAACATTGGAATCGGAAATAATCTCGCTTTATCAAGCAATACCTTGTATTCATAAAAGTTCATTATATTTTTATCTGACTTATCAACAAACAGCTGATTGAGTGACTGACTGAATAGTGTCCCAGCGCTTATCGTTGATCAGAAAATCAAACTTTTATATTCCTGATTACACCTGTAAAAACAACATTTCAGCTGTCAAACATAATCTTGACCAACGTAGTTTCTTATCCGCTACCCAAAGTTTGAAATGTTTGATAAACATGATATGAAAATATTTGAAATGTCAAATACTACTTGAATTTATATATATGTACCATATTTAGCGTTTGTTTAATAATAGTGTATTTTTTTCGTGTGTTAGTAGCGTGGAAGGTGTGGTTTCCTTGGTCTTTTTCTTCATGAATAATTTGACGTTTTGCTCTCCGGGGATACATCCGTTTCTCGGCAATTATGGTACATATTCGATATGATGATTTATAAGTTGTTCACGCCCTTAAAAGGTTTGTAAATTATTCAGATACATTTGTGTTAATTAGCTCGTCATTTAACACTGATTTCGCACGTGCTACATAATGTGTTTTACCGAACAAGCTCAAATCTGTCACGAGTTTTTTATGTATGGAAAAAGTGATATAAAAACCTCGAGGGTTCTTGAAAAAAATACGGAACAATGTTAGAGACTCTGAATATCAATTTTCTTTATTGATATCATTTACCACTTTCATAAAATTAGTATTTTTGCGCTCTCAAAATTATTTGGCTCTTTTAATATGAACATAACTTTTTCGATCTGCTGATAATTTTTGACATTGTATTGTTCTGTAATATAATTTGCCAAGGTCAGTCAGCAAGAACATCGAGAAATCTAAGGTGGACACAAACACCTGCTTTCAAGCGTTCATTTTCTGTTGAAAGCGAAACGCGACTTAAAAGTACAAAAAGGCGTTGTCATTTAGGTATGCGCCCAAAAATTGTCCTAAAAGCAGGTTTACGGTTACCGCTAAATACATTTTGGTTGTTGAATTAAATAAGAATGTTATTTTTAAACATGAAACATGCTTTATTTTACTGTTATTTGTATATTACCATAGAGTAAACTAATGACATGTTTTATCTTTTATTGGTTTTGGATATTTGAACCATGCTTGTAATATTGTGTCATTTCACAACAAATATTTGTTAATGCACGCTTTTGCATGTAGCCTCTATAATACCACTTGGATTGGAAATTGGAAAACTTCGTCATACCATGTAACAACATACATATTGCCAATACATGTAGTATACGACAGGTTTTGACGTCCGACTGGTCGGTAATATTGGTTGGTAATATCACATGTATCGTATTGGTCGGCAATATTGAATGTGTCCTATTTTCGGTAATATTTCATAACCGGCAAATTTCATGTTCGTCGTGACAACAATTCGCCCCGGTGGTTATCGCGCACCTTAAACGTGTAGGGTGACTCCTGCCATTCCCCAGCATACAAGATTAGGTAGTTGACAGCCACTGAAGTACCCATTGAAAACAAATCAGGCTTGAATTTCAAAATGGTCTTTAATCTCGGTCTTCTGCGTTACCACTTGTCAATCAGCAGGAGCTGTTCGTGTTTGTTAAAATGATTAGGGGCCATTTTAAGTCTAGGAAATAAATACTTTATGCAAATGGCGTACCATTTTCCTCCAAAAATTAGCATTTTAAAGCGCACAGTGTCATCTTAATCATTGAAGGTATTCAGATTCAGGAACAAAAAATGAAGATTCTTTATCATTTTACTGGTGATGAATAGAAAGTTTCGACACTGTGAAATCGTGATTATTAGATGCGATTCAGGGTATGTCCTCAAACAGTGTGTATAATGCTGATAAAAATTGGGTCATACAAGGACAATGGTTGGTGAAAGTCCAGGGCATGGGTTACATCGGGTCACTCACTTCATAATTTTAAAGATGGCGACATCGAATCAGTCAGGGACAACGTCGCTGGAACAACAAAATGGACAGCCATAATACATATAATACATGTACAAATTAATGAAACTTAGACTACATTAGTTATATACGGACAGGACATCACACTGTGTGCAGGGGGTGAAAATATATTACTATTTCCTCTAGCTTGATACCGTTACAATAAACTCGGTTTATAACGAACTCCTTGGGACCATTTAAATTCGATCTTTGTATATGCAGTTTGTTATATCCATATATCATTTCTGTATCACACATGTAGAAAGATAAAAAGTTGGGAGGAGACAAATTGTTCCTTATGTCCGGAATTTCGCAATAGCCGGAAGTTCGCTATATCCGGAATTTCGCTATATCCGGAGTTTATTGTATATGCACTGCTAATTGTACATTAAGGGTCACAGTGTGAGGGATAGTCTTTTATAGCGAAATGTTTTCAAGTTTGCAAAATCTTCGTTAAACGTTATAAGTACAATTCCATTAACCAGACACCAGCAGGCATGGATGCTTTATAAGTATGGAATACATCAGCATTTAAACGTAAAGAGCTATAAAACTGGCGTTGTCGTATATCAATATTAAATATTCATTTTAAAATAGCATTAGTACGCGTCACGGTTATAACAGATCTATCTATTAATAAAGATTGCACGGGAAAAAGTGTAACTAACAAATCACATGCAACATTCGTTTCAGTATGCAGTGCGATAACAGCCGTAGTTATGTGCAAGTTGAGGTCACTAAGTATTCCTTATTTCTCGTTCGATTTAAAATGGCAAACTGACATACCAAAAATTAACATTGGTTAGCTTTTACTATTGATTGCAATTATACCCTTCGAGTCCGAATTCTTTAGTTTATTACTTATTTAATCTAGCCTTTGCTGATACCGATTAGCTCGTGAGGGAAAATGTGAGAAATTTTGATTCCTTTCACCCGGTCTAAGCTAGTTAACTGTGGCACGTGAAGTACTAAATATCTTGCCTAAGGACACCGGTCCTGTTAGCTAACTGAGGATCTAACCATGTCCGTTGGACTTGGAAGCGACCCCCGTAGCTACTAGATGAATAAGACGCACACCAGGGGGAAGTCATTTGTGCAGCTAGTATGCAAAACTCCAAAATTTTAACACAGGTTCCCACCAAAGCGAGATCTAATGATTGTAGTGTAACTGGTGACTGACAGTTAAGAAACAAACGAAAACACAAATAAGAAACAAGAGTGCGCGAAAAAAAACACATGGAAGAAGCAAGATACAAGCAAAGAAATTATTTTTCTCTTATTTGGTCACTTTAAAATACAGCATTCCAGTGTATACATTGTCTGTTGTCTTTCTCATAGTTGGGGGATTCATTCTTCTAGTGTGGAAGTCTGGCTTGTTTGATGGTTTGAAGGAATTACTCTATATTTTTTATTTTAATTCAATATTATCATAAAAAAGAAACATGCTTTTAAGCATATCATACCCAATATAAATTAATGTAAACTATGTTTAGCCTTTCAATTTAAGCCTCACGTCTGCGCATGGAAGAAATCGCTGATTCGATCAAGATTTTCTGGAAGAAGTTTTCTGCGAGATCGTCACCAGGAAACCACTAGAGTCAACTAAATTTATGTTAACCTGATACAAAACTTAATTATCTTCAAGCAATAATTGTCACGTTTCAAACTTCAAGTCCCACTGGAATTAAAATCAGATCTGCTATAATGACCGCGGCAAAATTATAATTACACTACGCAGCAAAATATTTGCAGACCCACAAATACTTTTTAGGCTAATTTCTATTATTTGGTAGGTTTTGTAGAATTTGACCAGGGCAGAGTTGTTTAAGTTGTTTATCTTATTATCCAGTGCAGTTCTGGCAACTAAACTTCACAAGTTTGACATTACTTTCCCAAATCCATTGCTCGTTACCCTGAAATCGGGCCGTGGTTCAAATGAATCTGTCAAAAAAGATCGTTCAGCAACCATACTGTTACATACATTTCATAATCCATTGTGTACCACACGGTGCACAGATCATACTTTACAAAGGTGGCTCATCAAACCGCTAAATGTCAACCTTACATCGCTCAAACCGTTTAACATCTTAATCAGCCATTGTTAACCTAATTCCGTGAATCAGCTACTATTAACCTGATTTCGTGAATCAGCCATTTTTAACCAGATTTCGTGAATCAGCATTGTTAACCTTATTCCGTGAATCAACCGAATAAACGTTGAACTGACTAACCATATTTCGTGTATCGGCCATTGTTAACCTGATTCCGTGGATCAACCGAGTAAACTTAGAATCTTGTTAAACATAGTTCGTGTATAAGCCATTGTCAACCTTATTCCGCGATTCAGACATTTTAAACCTTATTCGAACAAAAACAATCCTTAACCAAAACCATTGTAATTTTGGGACATCACGACTACATATCACACAGAAATCACGAACGATTCATAAGTCAAACTTAACCGTCAGTACCAGGCCGCAGACATAGATATATTTCCGTGTTTCAGACAATAACTTTTAGGAGAAGTATATGTCAAACAAATGTAGTTTATTCCTAGGTGTTTTACTGTATGCCGCCAGTGGCCATTTCAATTAATCAACATCAAATAACGTGTCATATACACGACTTTCCAGGCAAAATAGTAATTAGAAAACATATCGAAATGCCTAGGGTCTCACCACATCTGCTAGAAAAATCGAACTCATTTCGATAGTATCATAATAGTTTGAAACACTCAATTTGAAAGATGCTGATATTTAGACGCATATTGTCTGTTTCTGCATCTTTGTCTCATACTTTTTCCTTGTTGTTGCAGTTTTAAGCATACACCATTTTCACAGAGACCACGTATAACTTGCATGAAGATGTAGGCGCGAAGTTTTTATCATGGGTTGTCTTGGCAGGGTGTTACAATTTAGATCTAGTCCCCTGATACAGTCGCGTACTTTTCGCCAAGTACAAGTTTGCATGCAGACATAGTTTACTTCACGTCATTAACAGATGAAATGTCTGCAGCTCTTGAAATGGCAATGTAAACTACAACAACATCACTCAGGGAAACAAGAACAAGTAAAATTGATAAACGGAACCACGATAGAAACAAATCATAATCCCATGCTTTGAAAGACAATTCCCCGTACAAACAACACTACATGTATACCCATATCGAAGAGATAGACTATTATGTCCGGCATATGACGTAATTTATCCTGCTTAAAACTCAATACATGTATATCATTAATAAAGTAGCATAAATATTTTACAAGTAGCCTATATAAATACTTTTAGGGCAGCGTATCTAACTAAAGCGACGCAAGGACTTTGTATTGCTTAACCTAAAACCTGAAGGGTGAGCAAGTTTATCAACTTTGCTCATATTGGTCTCGCATCCCCTCCCTCCTGGATCACATATTCGTGTAAACGGGCCTGATCAAAATTGACAACGGTGTTGCGTACATCTGCCACTACACATTGCCATGTACTTAAGCGTAATATCTGTGATGCTCAAAATTTAAGAAAAAATAGACTTGAATATTTTATACGCACAAGCCCAAGTCGTCTTTGCACCATATACCAAGCAAGTGTTACAATATGCACGGGGCGAGAAAGAGTCCTCGCATTCCTTGACTCCTCCTTCGTAATTAATATTCCGAAACTTTTTTTGTGTGTGAGATCTGTAATAAGATGTTATTTTCTTCATAAGACATTAAAGTTAACGCAAATCTTTTCATGCTGAAATGTATTCTGCGTGACACATGTAAAAATGCATCAAGTGCCATTACTCAGGCATTTCTTTAGACCTAATAACTAGGCAGTTGACGTTTAAATCTTTATGTAATGGAAGACAAACTAGATTGTTTGCACAAGTTTGCAAGACGTATGATGTGATAAAAGTGCATTCTGCAACAGCTGTGTCGTTGCTGAAAATAAAATTAAAAGAATGAATTCATATTGTACAAGAAACGTTGAACCCGGCCTATATTTGTGATAAAGTCGGTTGAAATCCATACAGCCATGTCATTCATGACACTGTTTGCTGAAATTTCAATTCGTCGTTCTTTTTTTATTTTGCAAGGTGTTACGAAGGCTTTATAAAATCACTTTACGAAAGTTATGGGAAAGAATTATATACATGTACCTCTATAAGCACATTCACAGTTAAAGTCGCATTAGCACTTTAAATATGACAATACATTAACGGATAGAATAATTATAGAGTGCATTATTTAAGTCCAGAAACATTCCCCGATCCCTGCCTAACCTATAACGGAGAAAATAAATGGGGTTACCCAATAGGGGCCCCCTAAAATATCAAATAATGTTGACATATGCATTTCTTTCGTATTTTTGTCGAATCTTCACGAAAAAAGCGTTTTCATAGCATGTACATTTGACCAAGTAGCAGTCAGTTTCACTGATAAGATATCTTTCTTGTGTGATACCAATGAAAGGTACAAAAACAAGAAGATACATTTATTGGAGATCATAGGAGGAAGTAAGAAATCATTGATCTAGCTCGACTTTTTGATAATTCTAAAAAGCATAAATTTAAAAAGCATTTTTGCAATTCTTGATTTTTTTTCTGCATGCAAAACGACAGAACGACAAGTTACAAGTATGACCTGTTATAAATGTGTTTCGTGTCTGTGCAACTTGCACACATTGGTTAAAACTTTAAATATGGAAGTGGTATCATTAATTAATCTGCACTGTTGTATTGTACCGTACGAAGCTGATGTAAAACTTTGTACAAAAGGTCAGTAAAATCTCTTTTGTAAGTTTAAAACAGGCAAAATGCTTCCTTTTGATTCACATGAATTTCGCAAAAGCAGACGGTATTTTTGTCCACGCGGTTGAAGACGTACGTGAACGTACGCGCAGGTTAAGTTATATCATTAATTAGTACGACAACAAACACATAAACTTTAAACGCAGTGGCCATTATTGTCAGTACATGGGCAAAGATACATTTAAAAGTAAATGAAGATGTATTTCGTGCCGACACAAACCGACATATATTAATATATAATATGAATGGATATGGTTTGTGTCAAGGACCTCTAGCTACGAAAGATGAGGAAAAACTTCTTCAATATAAAACTACCG